>JAFIRS010002749.1:0-182500 GCA_018342105.1 Gonioctena quinquepunctata
CATCCAAAGTAGGTATCCAGACGTTATTGGTCCCGGATGGTTCTATTGCATCATCATTCACGATTGCATGATGGATTATCATCCCCTTTCCGAAACGATGAGAAGCCTGACATAGATCGCTACGGCGCGGCGGCGGCGTTCATTCATCATCCAGCCATCATGCGTATCGCATTCGTTGACATTCAAGCCTCCCAAGTCAATGGCATCTTCTATCCAAAGGAGGTGTCCATAATCGTCGGCAGTCAGCGACACAACTTTTTGTTCAAGACACCTGTGCCGTATACCAACCTGGATGCTCAAGACCGCCGCACCGTAAGATATTTGGAAAAATCGATGCATGGCATTCCATACGACACCGGCTACATAGCTTATGAAGACATGGATGACATCCTACTGAGACACCTATTCTACCAGGCTGATCGGATTTATGTGAGAGGGAACCAAAAATACGATTTCCTCAAAGAAAAATTGCTGGAAATGGGATTGTCGTACCAAGTGGATATCTACGATGTGGCCTTCTATGATTCAAGCCATTGGTCGACAGACAAATTCGAGCCTACCCTGGACCACCGTCCCTACCACAACACCGGGAAGTTCATGTGTGCCCAGAGGAACACCCAATATCTTCACCAATGTCTGTGTACATATATTTTACCAAATTAAGTTTTCATTTAGAATTGTTTTTTTTTTTTTTAATAAATATGTATGTGTGTATTTCAGTGTTTCTGTCCATCTCTCCTTCCTCCCTTTGTCTCTTTCAGGTGGGGTTGAGTTCCCAATTGAAATAAATAAAATTGAAAAAAATAAAGTTGAGAAAAAAAGTTGAGAAAAAAGTTGAGAAAAAAAGTTGAGAAAAAAAGTTGAAAATACTTAAAAAAAAAAAAGAGAAAAAAAAAAGTTGAAAATTTAAAAAAAAAGTTGAAAAAAAAAAAAGCCAAGTTTGAAATGAAAAACAAAGAGGGGAAACCGTCAGAGGTATCTCTCTCTCTCTCTCACACCCACACATGGTATACGTGGCTTACGTCACGTACACCGTTTGTGAAATAAAAGTCATGTTAGACTCTCTTTTCATTTATTTTGATATTGCATGACGATTCCAAGTTTCTTTTTACAGTTTTGAATAGGAATTTCGCCAAAGCAAAAAACATTATGGTTATAACAACACATGAGAGTACAGAAATCTTATATATTTCATGTTCCAATGGTGGTAGTATTGGTGGTGGTGGTGACGGCGTTGGTGACGTCATCGCTACTGCTGCCGTTGGAAGCCTTCTCCATGGCATCACTGTACTTGTAGAATCATTCATTTCAAACTTGAGCTGATATTTCTCGATTATGGTGGTTTGTTATCGTCTTCGAGGTGGGGTGGCAGGTCTGTGGTGAAGAATAACCTTCGAAGTCCTGCTGTTTGATTCATTGGAATCCAAGACTGATTGCCATCTTTGAAAGAAACCGCTACTCCTCGTACATCATCATCATACGGTATGTCTACGTATAAGATGGTGTTCAGAATCAAAGTCACCAGTATCATTTGAATCATATTTCGATGTTGATGGTTGTGTCGTGCAGAGATTCAACTTTTTAAATTTTTTTGTGACGTTTCGTTTCTTTTCATAAAACTGCAACTCTTCGTTCAGAGCTCTGACTTTTCGATGAAACTGTTCCAATTTCCGTGTATACTCCTCTGTCATCGACAACATAACCTCAACTGACGTCATTTCAACAAAAAACTCCAATATATACTTGTTTCGTTCTCCTCCTCCTCCTCTAAACACTCTTTCGATCCACCCTGTATATTTGGTGACGTTTTAAAAGTTATACCACATACACGTCCCGCTCCCATGTCGCCGACAGTGCCTCAGCCAGCTTAGATACAAATACAAATAGTAATCGTTAGACTTATCCCACGGTTCGAGCGTGCAGCTGCATACTCTCTCATCTTGTTAATGTAAACAAACTCTTTCACAAAGGATGCCGCCGATATCTTATCTCAGTTAATGTAAACAAAGGATGCCGCCGATATCCGGTCGCTTAAATAAACAACTGATAAGATGAAAGTGCTGACGTAGATAATATTCCTGCAAAGACTTGTCGGTTGAGTCATGGCCGCATCATCACTGCTGACTCCTCCCACTTTCCAAAATGGCCGCCGCCATTCACTGATCACGTGACACTTCTGTCATTCAGTCTTCCTCCCAACCAATGCCGTTGACGGATATTGGTTGACACCCCCATTTCAATATGCTGCTCGGCTATTGGATAGCGGCCGGCGGCTATCACCACTCCCACGACCTATCACAGCTCTCCCCACCTCCCACTCTCAATCACACACTCCCATACACAACATGGCTGCCACCATTCCGACCAATCACAGGCCACTCATCCCCCCACCTTTTTCCCTACCCACATACAACCACCACTCCCCCCCTCACCCCTCTCATGAAACCGCCATTTTGTGGTAGTGCGGGACCATGTGGGAGTAACCGATGAGCGGAGAGGTGGGCTCAGACTGACATAGCCCTTCTACTAATATAGAAGAGAAAGTAATTTGAATAAAAATCAAAATCAAAATCAGGAAAAATTTTAAATTTCAGAAGAGAGCATGAAAGCTATGGAACAAAAAAGATTAGACACTAACATAGAAAATAGAATTATTAATACCTGTCGAAGGGTACAAATTAACAAGTTTGATGGCAACATAAAAAAGTTACATCCCATAACCTTTATAAAAATGATTGAAAATAAAACTAGACATATATATTCTATTGAAGAACTAGAAGGGGTTATTAGGCAATATTAATTTAATCAACCCTGTATATGGTTCAACAGTTAAGAAAAAAATATTAACAGCTTCCAAGACTTTGAAAAATTATTTTTAAAGCAATATTGGGGAGAAAATGTACAGTTAATTATTAGAGGCAAATTACAATTTGGAAAATTTGATGAGAAGCGAAGCATAAATTATAATAATTATGCAATACAAATGTTTGCAATGGCCCAATATCTAGATCCTATCATGAGAGAGGAAGAAATTGTAGGAAATAGTAGAAGGCATTTTGAACAAGAAATATTTGAGATATGCTTGTAGTAATAAAACAAGTACATTTCCATAGAAGGAGAGATAAATAATAAATAAAAATTTTAGGGAATAATCAATTGCAGGTTTATCAAATTCCACAGGTAGTGTAGAAAACAAAAAAATTTGTAAATAAAAATATTTTCTTCAGATATAGTTTCAGAAACATTTGAATAAAATAAAATAATATGGAAAATAAACTTAAAGAAAAAATACATCAATGAGAGAAAAAACTAGAGGAAACAAAACAACACATGAATTGAAAATTGTAGAAAGAAAATAATAATATTGAACAACAATCAATTATATGAAAAACATAAAATTTAAACAATATTGGTACAGATCAGATAGAAAAAATAAAAAACCAAAATATATTATGCAGAAAAATATAGAAATGGATAGTAAATAAAATGAATTTTGAAGAAAAATAAAAAGAAACAAAGAGTTATATATTTTATAAAAAAGAATAATGTATAAAATAAAGTTAAGATGAATATAAAAAAATAATATAATAATATGTATGAATAAAGTATAGCGAAAGAGTATATGCACAAAATGAAAGTAAATAAATTGAGAGACTCAGATTAATAAAATATCCAATTCAATATAAATACTGAGAATAATTAAAGGAACAGATAGGTAAAATAATTAAAACTGAGTATAATTGAAAGGAGTACCAGTAATTATCAAAGTTGAATGAATATTGAAAAATATATATCAGTATAAAATATAAATATTGAATATATCAAATGTCATGAATGATGTTATCTTTGAAGAATTTTTTTTCTTGAATTCAAAGGACAAAAACAGTGGTTTCCTGAAACAAAAGAAGTAGTATTAATTATTTGTATATAATCAAATTGATATTCAAATTTTACTAACTAGTATTGAAATGTTGAATATAAATTTAGGGAATTCGTTATGTTTTGAAGTAAGTTGAATATTTAAAGAGTTAAAATAAGAATTATACATAAAAAAAACATATATAAAAAAATGTTCGTATTCAGCAATCTATGCTATGTTATTTTACAGTTTTTCTGAAGATTCTACCGTTTTTCTGAAACCTATGAAATCGATACCTATGTTTGAAATAAACATGTTTTCTATTTTACAAGCAATTGGCATAATTTTGAAAATTATATGAATATGAAAAGCAGAAACGTCAAAAGAATGATTTTTACATGTCTTGTAAATAGTATGTGAGGTAGTTAAAAATGTTTCGTGAATAAAAACTGTCGAAAAGGTAAAAATAATGAAAAGTGCAACAAAAAGGTGCGTGAAAATCGAAAATTCGAAGGAAAAGAAGGATGTTGTTATCAAGGGAGATAAATCAACAAGCGAAGCGGAGGAGTACATTAAAATAATTTTGGAAGAACCGAATGAAAAAAATTTAAATTTAAAAAAATCAATCAATATGTATTAGAAAAACAGTTATTTGACAAGACAGTATGGGAAATACTATAAAGAACAATAGCAGATGAAAGATCCCAGATGCAGGGTTAATCTTACCTTTTTTCATTAGAGATTTACCAGTTCTAGGCAAAGTCACAGTCGACAAAGGGGCTGCAGTTTCAAAGAACGGGAGAAATCTGAAACACTGAACATTTTCGTTAAAAGAAGTCACAGGTATTTGTTGAAACCATAAGAAGTTACTGCAGTGCAATTAGAATAAAACTTTTAAAGAACTTTTTTTGGTAGAACTCTTCATGAATTAATATATTGACCACATAACCTATAAAACTAGGTTAAATTTCACTTTTAGTATCACATAACCGCACATTTCCTGTATATATTTGCTAAGAAATAGTAATTAGGTTATTTATCGCAGAATAGGTAGTAGTAATTTTTTCCTGAATAAAGGAAATTATTATTTTGATGAATATCTGCATTATTTTCAATGTTTGAGCAACAATGAACTGTCATTTTCTGAAATTCACTTCAAGAACGACCAGAGGGCTCCACAGTAGAACCGAGTTATCTGAGGTGAAGGAAATAAGGTAAAAGAGTAGATGGAAAGAAGGTAAAATGCATAGCCGGAGATATTGAATATTCATATGGGTATTCATTTCTCAGTATATATTGAATTCAATTCAGAAGGGCAACCAGTTTGAAGTTTTTGAAAAAAGTAAAAACATAACAGCAAAAAAAAATTATATATTTTGTTATGATGTCTGGTTGTGGAAGAAAATAAACAGATATGGAATAAAAACGAACCGCAATCAACGCATCATAACAATATATATATATATATATATATATATATATATATATATATATATATATATATATATATATATATATATATATATATATATATATGTATATATATATATATATATATATATATATATATATATATATATATATATATATATATATATATATATATATATATATATATATATATATATATATATATATATATATATATATATATATATATATATATATATATATATATATATATATATATATATATATGTACGATTTCTCGTGATTTGATGTGTTTTTCAAAACTTGAATCTATGAAGACTTGATTGCTTACCACAAAATATTCACAAGCTTAGAAGTTATTTTTCCCAATCATCTGATAACCTTTCCGTTCCACTCTACAGACAGAGGCTTCCTGGGGAACTTTCAATGTGCTCGGAAAACAAATATTTTTCATCTATCTGCAACTTAATTGAGTGTAGAAACCTTTGTGAAGGAAAAAACATTCATCCGTTGAAAGTCACTTCCTACACTGAAACTATAATTATAATTCATTTCAATAGACAACGTCGTCCGATGTTCTTTCACTCCGGCCATCACGAGTCTCGTGCATGGCTAATATCTCCATTTAAGACTCTTCGAGACTTACATACCATAACTGTTTTGTTGCCATATAAATATGTATGAGGTGTTTGTTAAGTACGTGTTGAAAATTCAGCAGCATGTTGCTGACGTTAAAATAAGAAGAAAACATATGAGAGATAAGTGCCATGTGAAGTGGAATGAATAGAAAAATCGAATTTAAACGGTTTTCTTCACATAAAGGATTCAATATAAAATTGAACCAGAGAAAGGTAGATCTCAGGTGAAAAACAACTACTTTCCTGGCAAATACCACGCAGAACGTTGAATTTTCAGGTGAATATCATTCAACGTTCTGCGTGGTATTTGCCAGGAAAGTAGTTGTTTTTCACCTGAGATCTACCTTTCTCTGGTTCAATTTTATATTGAATCCTTTATGTGAAGAAAACCGTTTAAATTCGATTTTTTTCTAAGAAAACATATGTCCGCAAGTTATTCGTTTCTGAAATGCAGGGTGTCAAAGTTGAATTCTTATTTTTATTTTTTGTGAATACATTTCAAAATAATGTTATTCGAGTTAATTTTGGTATCTGGGAGTATTTTCCAATGACAAAACAAATTTGATGTGGGTTTGTCTCTTTCGTGGGGGTGGCGCCACCTACATGTCCTTTCAGTCATTTGAAATGTCATTACTTTTTTGTACAAACTTTTATCACGTTTTCTAGTCTAAAAATCGATTTTTCTAACATGTTTGTGTAGAAAATATATTTCTGGTAGAGGACGCTGCGAGCAACTGTTTTCGAGTTATTGGGATTTGAAATAATCGATGCATTTGAATTATTTCCGTAGAGCTCGTAGGTCGCCTCTCAGTAGTAAATATCGGGAAAGATACGCCAATGCATTTGTATCTTTTCATTCAATGGTCTTCTACATTCAACACTTGAATGTAGTCAAAAAATTACTCTTGTTTTTCATTACATGGTTTTTTGGACCCTTTTCCGATTTTAATAAATAACATTTAGGTGAGTACTTGTCCTGTCATTTCAATCCATTCTTGTGACAGTGGAGTTGTTTTCTGTATTTCTGTTCCAATCATTTTCAAATGGCAGCATACACGAATAGCAAAATGGCTTATATAATTTACGTATACGGTCTTGCCGATGGCAATTACTTCGAAGCTAGACGTATTTATAATTCTCTAATCGTCGGGCGCCCAATCACCAGACATTCGGAAACCTTTTTCAGCGGCTTATGGAGTCTGTATCAATTGAAAAAGCTCCAGTGGCAGGCAGATCGTTGACTACTAGGACACTAGAAGTTGGAGAAGCTGTTCTTCAGGCAATCGAAGAAGATCCACAGATGAGCACGAGAAAAATTGAGCAAAATCTAAACGTACATCACAAATTAGTTTGGTTGATTCTCAGAGAAAAATCAGTTGTATCCTTATCACATACAGCGTGTCCAATCATTGTTGCCCCGAGATTCCCTTCCCCGTGTAACATTTTGTCAATGGATAATGCAGAAAATTGCACAAAACCCTCAATTTACTGTAAGGATATTATTCACTGACGAGGCACATTTTTCAAAGAACCCCATAATGAACTTTCATGATAATCATGTGTTGTGTGACGAAAATTCTCACGTAATAGTTCAATCCAGGTTTCAACACCAGTTTTCATTGAATGTGTGGATTGGTATTGTTGGGAATTATTTTATTGGTCCCCACTTTTTTCCAGGGACTCTTAATAAAAATTATTATCATGATTTCCTTGAGAATGTCTTGCCCGAATTACTTGAAGACATTCCACTTTCACTGAGACAAAGAATATGGTTTATGCATGATGGAGCTCCAGCGCATTTAACTGCAATGGTTCGTGAATTTTTAAATCAGCAATTTAGAAACAGATGGATTGGTCGAGGAGCTGAGGTTCCAGATCAATTCTGGCCTCCGAAGTCCCAGGATTGAAATCCAATCGATTTTTTTTGTGTGGTCACTTGAGGGCCCTAGTTTATATGGTGCCAATAGAAACCAAAGAACAAATTCGTCAACAAATCATTGCTGGATGTGACGCTATCCGAAAAACACCAGGTATGATCAAACGTGTACGTGGGTCCATGAGATAACGAGCCGACGCACACAGGTGAGAATGACCAAAAAGCTGGCCAAAATCATTTTTTCTGAAGATATCTCAATTGAACAATAACTTGTTGCACTATTGATAGGGCGGGTAAGACCATCTTTTGGTGAGCAAAATTTTACTTTGAGCACTTTATCTAGTTACCTGTGTGTTTTCAAACAACATCGTTTTCTTGACAGATCGTCATATGGAGTCTTTCGAGAACTATTTGCTGTGTGTGTAAAATTTGCTGCAGGGTTAAAAGTACTTAATTTATCATGGATTCCGTTCAAGAAGGTAAGAAACATGTTTATTTGCATGAAAACATTACTTTTAATCTATCCAGTTAAAGATAACACGACTTCAAAGTTAGTATGACAAAAAATATATTCCATCTACTATCTTTGGAATGAAAGTACCATATCAATCAAGATCAAACGGCATATTTGGTATCATATGAAAGCTCATTTCAGAAGCTTTGAATTGGTATTAAATTCAGCTGCGCCTACCTGCGCTTTTCAGAAAAAAATCTGTTAGATCTATTTGACTCGTGATAAGTGTATACGCGCCAAGCGCTAACTTGAGAAAAAATCCCCATAATTTGGGAAAAAATTCTGTTTTTTTTTTTCAATTTGAATGTGAGAACTCATTGTTGGGTTTTCGATTGTCTTTAAGTTTAGCCCCCCCATGACGAGATTTACCCCCCCCCCATGACGAGATTTACCCCGTGGGGGTGGGACAAAAATCAATATCTTTGATATTTTACAAATTCCGTGGCTTATTCCAAAATTTACAACAAAATTAATTCTAAACAGAATCAATTTCCCTGGGTTTTCTAAAAAATTGCAATCAGGTCCCTTCTCTCTTAGTAGTGTTTAAAGCTGGCCTATACAGGGTGTTGGGAAAACCACACACCTGACCACCAATTGTTTAAGCTGGGGAGAGTTGGGGAAGTAAATACCCCACATCTGACCAACAAATGTTTTGCCCTGACTACGGGGTGTTGTGACTTACCACACCACACCTGTAATACCAGACATTATTCGTTAGATTGGAAAAAACAGTATTGAAAGCATCGACTACCTGAAGGTGGTCGAACCGAAACTGATCTATGGAGCGGTCGACATGGACCAATTTCTTTTCTTTCAATACCGGAACCTGGGTTGTTTATCCAGGAAGTACTACCGTTCAGAAAGATTCGAGAAGTTATTCATAAAAGAAAATAAATAAAAGAATGCACTCATAAAATGTTAAGAATGTACATATATATTTAATAAAAATTTACACAATTCTCTCAATCGTCTATGGACGAATGATAAGCAACAATCTTCATACAATGAAAGCTAATGTAGCGTATTGGCAGATAATTCTGCAGTGGGCTACACAATAGGAATAATTTTACTAAAAGAACAATCTTGAAATTCAATTGCCACAAACGGCTAGAAATAATTCTCTTTTGAGATCTTTGTAATCCTGCAAACTATGGAGATACTTTTCAGACATATACACATTTCCAAAGGTTGAGTTTTGCCATAAACATAAATATAGAAAAACTTACATATCTCCCCTTGTTTCACACTTATTCACTCGAGTAGGTTTTTACACGACAATTAGTCTTAAATGTATTAGTAGGTCGATTAGTTCCGCGTCAATTGGTTATTATATTTCAATTCGCCCGATATAGTAGTAATCGCTTAATACGGCTATGGCTTTTCTGAGAGATCGTGAACTATGGAATTGCTGACTCCCGTTGTATTATCTCTGTTCTGGAAGCGTTGACAAAATAGACAATTTGTGGAAAACTATGCTGTTCATTCGTGTTTTCACTAAGAGCTTCAATACTTGATTTGAATGGGCTGAGTTTCTATGTTTGCTGAAGTTCACTACACTGATTTGGAAACTCTCATTATTACTGTACGATACTGTAGTTCGACTGACTTTTCAACCTCACTTTTGATAGTGACATATTCTCTGGTTCACTGTGGAACCCCGACTGATTATTTTGATCTCGAATTCGCGTTTTTATATGATCTTCAACACGGAAGCTAGGGGCGGGACTTAGGTTGTTGTGGGCAGATAACGAGGTGACTCGTAAAACTGATAAGGGCCTTGTTTTGCTGGATATATTTATGACTAACCCGCGTTTGCTTATCTCTGTTATAATTGGATACCCTTTTACTGAATGACAGGTATTTATGATGGCTGTCGGGTAGTCGCTGAATTAATGACCAACCAGTGTGTTTATGAATTTCAGAGGTGTCTAGTCCCGGTGATTCACGAGTCGTTATCGCTTCTTTTAACTGCTCTGTGTTTATCGACTTTGGACGTGTGTCAAATTTACGACGTTGTTTGGTAGTTATTGAAACTGACTTCCTTATCTCGCTGTGAATGTACCAAGTAGCAATCAATAATCTTTGTTTACTCTCCTAGATGAATTATTTATGCGTCCGGTCTACAAGGGGTACTTCTGGATAATTATTTTTAAATGCTTTTTAATTGTCGTCCAATAACAACGTATGGTTTTACGAGCGTATGCCTATCAGCTGTTTCAGTCTAGCAGGTGGTCCCTATTGACCTTTTCTGTTTATCAAGTTTTCATTTAAAACTGTTACGTTGTTTTGCATCGTAGAAAGTTTCTCTGTAATCACGTGGCTTAACAGTAGCTAAAGTCCATCTGAAATAGAGCTGAGATTCGCGACCTCAACTGATCTATTTATTAAAGTAGGTACATTGTATATTTTCATGACAGGATAGGTCAGTATAGTATACTGGTAATTAAATTCAGGACTCCGTTATATTGAGTCTATGTTATTGTACAGGGTGTGCCATCAGAAATTGTCCAATATCCTAAAATAATCTGCTTCCAGTTCTGTCTCTTTCGAACATCTTGAATCTGAGTCCACATAAATATTCATTATCGCATCACATGACGTACCAAATGTTTCATTTTGTGAAAATATTGAATAATATAAATTATGCAGTGTCTGTCAAATAGTCCAAGTCGAACACATTACTATTTTTTTTTAATTTTTTTTTTCTAGTGGTGTATTGAGAATGAAAAATCCTTTTTTATTTTTTCACCACTTTTTAGCCGAGCCAGAAGATTACGGAAAATATTTTCAGGCATTATAAGTAATTAGCTTTAAATTTATATTATTGTTCTTTAATTGATAATTGTAGACTTGAAATTAGGTAAGAAGCACTTTTTCCCATTCTCTACCTCCCAAAGGGAATCTCCCATTGTGGTAGGGAAGATTTCAGAATGTTTCATTGACAATCAATCGAATTGCAGAAATAATATTCAGTCAGAATGTAAAAATATTAGAGGTCTCGTAGTAATAACAGTTTTTTTTCCACATATAAAAATCTCAATTAGTCGACGAGAACTTATTACTTTTTTACAAAAATGGCGCATCAGATGAGAATGAGTCAATATGTGAATACCTGGTTTCAAAAATTCGTGAGGCTACAAATTGTAAGGACGAACTACCAGACATCAAACCAAAGTTGTCAAAATTTATACATCATTATAAAGAGAAGTGGCAAAGTGCCTCAAGGAAAGATGAACGTTTTCAAAGTAAAAGAATCCAAGAATCCATACAAGTCCATTTTGAGTTGATTCTGATTATTAATAACAAAGTTCATCCGCCATATTGGCGAATCCATTTCGAATTTTCGACTTTGTAAACCAAATACTCATTTTTGAGTCAAATAGGATCATGAATGTGAAAATTCGTTGACCCTCTTGGAGCGGCCATATTGATTTTATGAGTTTTGACAAAAAATTCATAATCTCCGACCCCAGAAACCCATATATACTTATTTTCGATAGAATCGGGCCTTAATCAAAAAAGTCGTTCGCCATCTTGGAGCCGCCATCTTGAAATTATTGATTTTGAAAAAAAAAAATCTCCGTCCCCAATAACCCCTACATACCAATTTTGAATAGAATCGAAACCTAATCACAGAATTGGTCCAGGCACCATCTTGGAGCCGCCATTCAATTTTTTCCTCCAATAAAAATTTCATAAGACATTGTCACCAAAATTATATGCACCTGCCAAATTTCAAGTCAATCGAACGATTAGAAATGTGTCAAAATTCACTTACAAATTTTGAACTGGAGAGACAGGACATGCGAACGAAGCAAGTTGAATAAAAGCTTGTGAAAAGCGTGTTAATACTATAAACGTGGCGATATGTGATCATTCAGTACCTTCCATGCAATTAATTAATTGATAAGTGTTAGTCTACGTGTAAACTATCAACAAAAATTATATTTCGTCTTTATATAATTTTGGCCAGCTACTCCTTTATTTTCACCTGTGTGCGACGCGTGCATAGTGGTGCAAGGTGACCATTTTGAACAATTATGTTTCAGTATTGAATTGGTCTTAATTATTGTTTTTATCAGTATCATATTGTTATAACACACGATTCCTATTTTAAAATGAAATAAAAGAAGAATAATTTCTTTAACTAAATTAATTTTAAACAAAAAATTTTGCCATTTGAAATCACTTGCATCGTATATTTCAAATCCCAATAACTTGAAGACAGTTGCTCGCAGCGTCCTCTACCAGGAATATATTCTTTACAATAAAATGTTGGGGAGATCAATTTTTCCACTAGAAAACGTGATACAGGCACGTACAAAAAAGTTATGACATTTCAAATGACTGAAAAGACATGTAGGTGGCGCCAGCCCCACGAAAGAGACACATTGACATCAAATTTGATTTTGTCATTGGAAAATTTTCCCAGATACCAAACTTCACTCGAATATCTTAGAAACGAATAACTTGCGGATATATGTTTATGGGAACTTTTCTCCTTATTTTGACGTCAGCAACATGCTCCTGAATTTATCTCTTTCTCTAGGAAATGTATATATTACCGGTACTCCAAAAAAAGTTTTTTCCTCAAATCCTCCGTTACTGAGTTACCGGTCCACGGAGTAACAAAAATGATAAAAATATATCTGAATTAACGTACGCTTGTGCAGAGTTGATCGGAGCAATGTTTTTTGATAAAAATGCACTTTCATTTGATGATATCCAACCCAAGCACTCTTCTTGACTCCAGCAGGGAGTAGGAGTGCAGCACCACAATTCCTTCAGCGCAGGGGTCCTATCGATGTCTTGCGCAAATGAAGGAACGGCGAACTGGCTCAGGAAGACGATGGGGCCGAATTGACGGTGGTCCATTTTGCGGACCTCCCTGTCAGACACAGGGTACTCGACTTCGTCTCTGGATCAGCAAACACACCATCGGAGGTCATCAAGAGACTTTGGATCCAGAACCCGGATCTGAGGACTCAGAAATGGAATCTGATGAGCAAATCACTGAATAGGAAGGAATACAACTCCTGGCCTTCTCGGTTGACGACGTTTCATTCAGGACGTTGTGGAGGATGCAATTCCGGGATACTATGGGCTCGAAAAAATACTTTTCAGGGTCCTGAACAAACAAAGACATGGGAGGATAAGAGTCATTCAGATAAACCTCCAACATTGTAAGGCTACCACGTCATTACTTGCAGGAGCTATGAGGGACTTCAAAAGGGCCCTTATTCAAGAACCATGGACCCGACAGGGTTGAATCAAAGGTCGGAAGGGTTGACCAGAAAGCTAGTATATAGTAGATCCACTGCGGAAAAAATATGAATGTACTGCCATTCACAATGGGTCGAGGGAAGTAATCCTTACATCGGTCTACTTACTTTCCTTCGGATGATTATGAACCACCACCCACGAGAGCTGTGGAGGAGCTGATAAGGCACTGCAGGTGGTAATCGGCTGCGATGCTAACGCGCACCATACCGTCTGGAGTAGTAGCGACACCAACGGAAGGGTGGAGTCGCTATTACAGTTCGTGATAGCAAACTAACTGGACATGCTGAACTCAGGTGATAAAGTGATCTTCATCACTTAAAACAAGAGAGAGGCACTGGACGTAACAATAGCCTCCACTTATGTTGGTAATTTTGTAACGGAATGGCACGTGTCTGCAGAGGAGAGTTGCTCCAAATAGCCACAACACTACAGTAACTCATCGGAATCCAAGGTAAACAGAATGGGAAGCCTACAGGGCGGACCTAGCTCGTAACCTCCAAGGATTACAAGGACCAATGAGTACAAATGGGTACCTAGAGCTAGCATCAGAGCACTCCAATGACACAGTCATCTCTGCGTTCAACAATAATTGTCCTCTATGCCAAACGTGTGAGATTATGGAGGCAAACGAGAAAAAAATTCAACAGTGTCAGAAAAACTGAAAGAACGCCTTGATCAGCTTGACCAGAGAGACTCCTGGAGGAGGTACTGTGAGATAGAAAGTACTCAAGAGTGTGCCAGACTCAAAAAAACAGGGAAAGTACACCAATTCTGGGCTCCTTGAAGTCCAACCGCACCTTCAGGTGGTATGGGGTGAACGGACCGCGGCCGCGCAGCGAATGGTACGGTTAGTGGACATTCATGCTCCTTTGTGTGCGGCCGTGACTTGACTAACGAGGCTCTGGCACTGAAAGGTAAAAAGGGCAACTCTTGGCCCTCGGTTTCTTCTTTTGAGACACTGAAGAGGTTATGATTCCGAGCGTCCACCGAGATCGAGAGACGACTCTTCAGGGTGATGATTGAACGACAGGGATCGCCCAGATGAACCTCCAGCACCGCAAGGTAGCCAAGGCAGTGAATGCAGTCGCTAGAAGGAAACTCAAAGCGGTACTTAATCGGCAACCATGGATACGACATGGTGAAAAAAATCGTACCAGGTGAGATACAATGGGCCGAAAGGCTCAAGTGTCGTCGGAGGCCACAGCCTGACGGCCTACAGGGTGTAGGTTTTAGTGGGTAAACCTGTGTCGGGGAGTCCCACACTCTGTCCATAATGGATACCCTCCACCTCCCAAAAAAACACCACTACCGGAGGAGAAACCGTAAAGGAACTCTTTGGGGTTCACTTTCCTGAGTCTCAAATAGTACAGTCACAGGCTGATGACAATGGACTAGAGGCTCTGAAACGGGGTTCCAGGAGAAGTTGGACGTCAGCAAAAGAACCTGGTAACCTATGACAGAATACAATTGGCAATAAACTCATTTGTAGCATTCAAATCACCGGGACCGGACGGCATTTATCCAACACTACTGCAGGAAGGAGAATACTCAGAGGCAGCCTGGACCTGGAATACATACCAAAGTCATGGAGAAAAATTGAGGTGATCTTCATACCAAAACCTGGAAAAACTGGCCAGGAAACAGCGAAGTCCTTGAGGCCTATAAGTCTCAGGTCTTTTTGAAAGAGCACTCCACAAACTAGTAGTTGTTCAATATTATCATATGATAACTTTCATTCAGTTCAGTCCTCATTCCAAAAATTATTGACACCGTTCTTGATTTTTGAGGCTTTATTGTGAATAGTGTATTCTACCAAAGAGAAGTAGCCGTGCTGTGTCTCGGAAAACTTCTTCATTGAAACTACCAGTTCCGCTGGAGATGCTTTCCTCTGCTGATGGATGTGAGTCATCTCTATGATAATTTTCATGGGCTTGCATACGTCGATGGTGGACTGAAATGATGAGGCTTTCCCCTTCTTCCGCAATATCGATTTGATATATGTGAAGGGCCACCAGGAAGAGATCTTTATGGGTAGTTTACTCAATGAACTAAGAAGTACTGCAACAGTGACTAATCTCGAAGACAAGAATTACGGCAATTTTTCATGTAGTCGCAGTAATGTTGGAACATTTCACACATTTTTACAAAATCTGTCATAACTTTTATCACGACTTTTATTTTCATGACTTTTTATCTTTTTCTAATCGTGTTCTATATCTTTTCTCAAGGTGGTAAACAAAACGACTTTCATTTATGTATTCATTTATCTTTTCTCACATAAAGTGTGCAAGAGCTTTAATTATCATGGTTAACCAAACACAGGTGCACACATACGCTGAGATGTCCAGCGTGGTAAGGATGGATTCCTAGTGTTTTTGAAAAATTTGCCACTGTTCCATATTTTCATGTCTTCTGTTGGAGAGGAGCAATCTTGTTTTGTTCTTTGTTCCGTTCATCGAAACCAGTGTGAAAGAAAAAATATGTCACCGTTGTTTATGATATCATTCATCACTGTTCAACTTCATGGTAAATTGAAATATATTTCTGCTTCCCAGGCCATTTCATTTTCTCTGGTATATGATGAAGGGATGACGAAATGATCGACTAAAATTAGCAGTGGATTGGCCACAATAATCACAATTTTTAAGTCCATATCCTGATCAGAATTGAATTTCAAAATGATGAAGTCAATAATAATATTTTCATATTGTATTCGTCAATAATTGGCTCGAGTGAGATGTTACTTACTTGTCATAGAAGGCATCGGCCGCTGGAAGTATTGTAAATTGAGAAACAAATAGTATAGGATATTTTATTTGGAATTCAAAACTGCTAAAAAAAGTTATTTCCATATTGTTTATCAATCTCATGAAATTTCGTTGCAATATATCCCAGAAGGAGGATTGAAAAGGGAATCTGTTAACACACGGTAATGAATTATATACCGGAATTTGATCGACAGCATCCTTATGTTCATGAATTGGAAGTGAAAACCTCTGTGAAATTCAATGCACTGTATCATGAAAATGTGTGCTATGTGACTCCTTGTTCTTTGAAAAATAGGGAATAATTTATTGTCATACAAAACGATCTTGTACATTTAGCGTGATCAAATTTTATTAGTTACTATTGTAGTATAATTTTGATTTGCGATGCTTACTAGGAGAAACTATATACACGAATATCAGTTTGAGCTGCTAGTGAGAACAAACTTATCCACAATACATATCGTATCTTCCTAAACAAATGGGTTCTGAGAATTACTCATCCATTCCACCCATTCTGAAAACATTTACTGATTATCAAAGTCTGATGAACTTTAGTAAAAACATCCATAGTACCCCATCGATCGACAAAACCGAGCAACTCACACATTTTCAGATTGAATCTACAACTATGACTTCGATAGATTCTCACAATATCAAATATAACTACATCCATTCCAAAGATCATTCTCAATGAAATACTCATTTCCATCGAAAGAAAAAAAAACGGAAACAGATGTTCTATTGTTCTTTTTATTACCTTCAGTTGGTATCATTGTGAGAAGTTTATTTTATGTTCATACGCAACTATTTTTATTGAACTTTTTTTTCCAGGATGTATGTTGAATTATTTCGTTGGATTTACATAGCTTTCCCATTATTATCAATCACGGGGATTATAGGGGCTGCTACACTGGTGTATTTCATCAAAACAGTAAGTATACAATGCATCGATGCGCTCATCTGGGATTATCGTGTAGAGAGCAAATGTAATGTTAAGATTGACCGTGAAATCATCTCAGATAATACAAATTGAATGAATTTTCTTCACGCATATCTAGTATCGAATTGTTTTTCCCCACACTCAATCATATCGTTACAAGAACAGATCGAATACACAATGCCCCTGCATGTTGCGAAATCCTAGTATTCCTAGAAACCAATGCCTCCGATTCCAGGGTTTTCTACCACATGACTGATGACTATATGAAGTAGCAGCGGAAACTAGAGTTAGCTTTTATCCAAGGTGGAGTTCGACAGAGGCAAACGAGGTGATTCAGCTACAGTAATGTGTTCAATATTTCAGTAGTGAATTTTGATTCATTCAGTCGAATGTCACTCTGCATTATTGTGTATTATTGTATAAATGTGAATGAGCTTTCAGAACTCTAGAGCCGGAAATGAGGGCGCTGTTGATCAAATAATCATCTCAGGAAGAGACACAAAGTGACAGCATAGACTAGCTATACTGAAAAAATTTGATCCCAGGAGTAGGAGTAGGATTAGGAGTAGGAGTAGGAGGGCATTTTTCTTGAAAACTCTTCATGAAATTGAAGGGGATGAATGTTCCTTCATATTATGTACTCGAAGTTTTTTTTCCGATTAGCCGTTTAGCCGTGGGAGCGCCGCAAAAATTGACATTTACAACAAAAAACTCACAAAATTGGGAATAACGGCGACTTAACGGGGAATATTTGTCATGCTAAAATTGACCATGTTGCAGTTGGTGTGATGAATATATCAAATGTATTTGATGTATCTATATCAATATACATTCAATAAAGTCATTAAATGGGTATGTCATATAGCCATTACATACTTAATCAGTGAGCGTGTGATTTCGCTAATACATACAACTACTGATGAAGTCATTATCATCATTGTACTAATGAGTGGTAGTTATTATGGAAAATAGATATAGTCATAGTTTTCAAGAAGGTAGCGATAACCTGAACTACCAAATCATAACGCCTTGACTGGTCATTCACATCTGAAAAATAGAAAAGGAAACAAGGAATGAATATAGTGTTCACTATTATATATTTTTCTTCTCCCCATTGAATACATTCCATACTTTCAGTAGAATCATTCACTTTCCATCGCCACCATTGTAAATATCAGAATATCATCTGGGTTGCCATCGAAGACAAATATGCCTGTGGATATTTTGAGTTAACGTACTGAACCGTTCTGTCGCAGATCGAGGCAAAAGGTGCATTTGTAGGCCAAACAACCCTGTGCAATATGAAATTGCCATCATTGACGTCTTCATTCGAAGGTTACGCGACTGAAATACGTTGGAACAAAATCGAGGAATTGACAGGGATCGACTCATTGTCAATTCGTATCGCGCTGCGTATGACCGAAAGCAGTTCAATTGTCAGTTCGTTTAAATCTGACTATTCCAAAGTCACCATCAACAATACTGTTGACGCTTTCGACGCCCAATTTTTTTCGCCTTATGGCTGTTGATATGTTCGCCAGTCATCACACCCATGCCAAGTGAGTATAAATTGGGATTCTGGGAACAGAGATATGCTGCAGCAACCATTCATTCATCATCCCTGTTATCTCTTAAAACTGCTGAGTTTATACGCCTTCCCCTACCCCTTGACCATGAGTCAGACCACTGAACTGAGGTTGAGCATTTCTAGGACGATCTTCACTAGCATTTCATAAGATAATGAATGAGCTCTCACAGCTCTGTAGTGGGCATGACCAGACACCGTTTTTTCGATTGATTTCATAGTATAGATGGTATTGAATAAAAACTTGGGACCACTGCCCTCCATCATGTACCCAATGGATCCCAAGAAAGACATAATTGAATGGAAAACACACAATATTTGAACAACAATCTGCAGCCTGGACTTTGTGCAATTAGCAATAATGTTACGGGCCTTCAAGTAAAGGGGTTGGAAAACGTCATCATGCATATCTTCTGGCCCTGTGCTTGTCACTATTCAGTAGCCCTCAGTAATGCTGTATAGGTTGTGTTTTTATCCATGGAAGGAGCAAATATGAAAGGAAGATAAGCGGTAAATGTTTGTTCAAAAGAGAGGTCAGCAGTAACTTGCTTCATGAACATATGCCTACATGGGAGTCTCATGAGGTGTTTATGCTTACCGTACAACCACGAAATCTCAGCTCTACAACAAGATACGTTCTTAGAAAAATTATTTCATTGCGTTGAGACGGTCATCGATCTCCATTGCGTTGAGACCCTGACCACTCTCTTCTGGCTCGAAGTATTTCACAATCACTGTTTCAAAACTCCCAACGCCGCAGCAGGTGGTCTTTGTTTCAATCTTGTTTTTTTTTACTTAGGATATTCTTGAACGTGCAGCTTCCACGTACGAGCAACAAAATCCCATGGAATGCAAAACTTCCAACAACTTTCGAGATCAAGTATTCTTTCTATAGAACACTTTGTACAACTTGTAGATTCGACACAAATGATCTAGTCCTCAAAGCAGAGATCAGACCGTGAGCTAAACCAATGCATTTATTTTGCCAGTTTTCATTTTTTTTCTCTCTGCCCCTCATCCCGCTCAGATTTGTATTTCTGCTCATACCACGTATCACTTGATATTTTTTCTCCTCTATTCTTGAAACACACAACAAATTTTTTGTTCTGCCTGTTAGTGAGCAGTACGTCGTTCCCGTATTCCTCAATGAAGCAAGCTTCGACTGTTTTCTGCTCAGGTTTATAAGTAACGTTTGGAAGGTCATGTAATGTGTCCCTTCCAGGGAGAACTGGCACCCATCAACGTTGTTCTCAAGATTATCATATATTCACAGGATGGCTGGATCGAAATCCTGTGCATATGGTCTACATTTCTTTATCAAGGGTTCCTAAACTTTTAGCCGTCCATAGAGATCATTGAAACACTTGCTGTGGTACTGAGCATCTGCTACGACCAATTCATCCACTATCGTTTCCGTATTTCTCAATGAAGCGAGCCTTGACTGTTTTCTGCTCAGGTTTATGAGGTTCTGTAATGTTTGGAAGGTCCTGTAATGTTTAGGAGGTCCTGTAATGTTTGAAAGATACTGTAATGTGCCCCTTCCAGGGAGAACTGGCACCCATGGTTGGTTGGTTGAAAGCTGACGAGCCAGAGACAGGGTTGGCACTTAGCTTCCCTTGACACTGTGACCAGCTGGGGTCTATTGTATCACTCTGTCGTCAGTGGATCCTCATTGAAACACGTTTGTGCCTTCAATTAGGTTAAGAAGCCTGTTGATAAGGTTCTTCGGATTCATGCCTATTTCCGGGCTGATCTCTCCAAAGGTTCTATGTCGCAGGGCGTCACAGTCGAAGATAATATGAGGGGTTGTTTCCTCCTCTTCATCACATAGCCTACACTCTACGGTTTCCCTGCGTACTCCCATGGTGTTTAGGTGTTTTCTTAGGCGAGCCTTCGTTCTGTTCAGGTTCAGGAGGTCAGCCGTCAGGGTCCGGTTTGGATGCCCTACCATGACTCTTGGTTTGCCCTTTTTTTTGGGCCGGTTTTTGCTAATCCCATGTGCAGGTTCTGGCCCGAATTTTTTGGCCGTTTTTACGGTCCTTCAATGCCTTCAATGCCTCTATGACCTTGTTGTGTTTTGCCAGCTCGATGAGGTTCTGGAGGCAGTCCCAGACCAGCTTGGACTTTATCTGTATAGAGTTGACAGTCAGATAGAATGTAGATATATTTTTTCCTATAACCACTTCCTAGATTCTTCTGAATGCATACCATGATAGCATGTGTTTCAGCTTGGAATATCGTGGAGCATTTGCCAATATGTAATCCCTTCTTGGCCTTACCCCATGTATTGCTGCTCCCGTTCCTTCAACTGTATTTGAACCGTCTGTATACCAGACTATGTCCGCAGTTGATTGTGATTCTATACTCGGGGCCCATCCAGATCCATCAATTCGTGTTTCGAATGGTTTTCCGAATGAGTATAGGGGTTGCATGTAGTCTGAAATCATTTCGAGTTCTTCGATGTTGATTACATGAGTGATTCTGGTATGTCCAGTTGTTCGGATTCTCCAGTTTTTTGTTTGTTTCAGTCTGATCACCGGCCCCTTTCCATTGCAGCTGTTGGAGTGCTATTCATTGCACCCGTGATACAGAGACAGGCAAGCCTCTGGATTTTCCCAAGGTTGGTTTTTGCCTGCCTTTGATTCGTTTTTGGCCACCATAAGAGTGAGCTATAAGTTATTCTTGGTCTTATTACCGCTGTGTAAAGCCAGTGCATGGCTTTCTGTTTGAGCCCCCAGGTTTTTCCAAAAGCTCTCCTGCACATCATGAAGGTTATCTTGCTTTTATTGGTTACATGTTGAAGATGCGGGTTCCAGGTTAGTTTCTTGTCAAGAATCAGCCCTAGATATTTCACCTGCTCTACTACTCGTAATGTTCCACCGAATAGTCTGGGAGGTATGAGATCTCCCATGTTTCTTCTCCGGGTGAAGGGAATGAGTGTTGTTTTGTTCGGATTTGCCCTTAGGCTCTCTCTGTGTTACACCATCTCTCTACTGTCCTCAGTGCATTTTGCATTAGCTCTGAGGTTGTTCGAGTATTCTCTTCCTCGACGTAGTTGTTGTTATTCTCGAAATAATCATATCTATATATACAGAATGGCTGTGTCAATTTCCTGTGCATGTGGTCCACGTCTCTTTATCTAGGGTTCTTGAACCGTCCATAGAGATCATTGAAACACTTGCTGTGGTACTGAGAATCTGCTACGACCAAATCATCCACGAGCTCTTTTCCTTCAATCACATCACGTCCATGATCGTCGTCACGAGCTGTTAATCCCAAGTGACGCCCAACATTCACGGTACTGTACTCATCTATAGGACATCTCACTCATGCGGCAATGTGTCTTCCAAAATTATCAGGCCACAAATGAAACGATATTTCTTTACTGGCCTTGATAAGCGATGCAATACCTCCAGCTTGAACTGTTGCAGTAGTTCCACCTTCCAAAGAAGATTCACAAATGAAACTCAACGCCACCGTGCCCAATATAACTGAATATAATATAACTGAAACAAAGTGAAACTTTTCATCTCAGGCTAATAAAAGCCAATGGAACTTTGTCGATAACATCCACAACAGTGTGGTGAAAGACTCCTCCTGAACCATGTGGATTCATTTTCTCAATGAATCCCAGATTCTTTCTCACGTATTCATTCATCTGGTCAACTAGACGCGGGGACAATGTGGAGGCGTGGCTTTTACCAAACTAAAAGAATATAGTTGTTGTCTGCGCAAACTAGCCATGTCGCTCCATTAGTAAATTTTGTTTGCGGCCCAAAACCTACCAATAATAAATTTTTGACGAGAAAGCAAATATAGGAAACCCAAAAAGAAATATATTTCTTTTTTCCATGAATTAGATCACCGGAAAAGTATTTCTACTTTTTAACCGATCTTCCATAGAAATCTGAATGTACCAAACTTTTTGGACGCAAGTGAAATACAAAGAACTTAATATTTAAAAACGGCCCTATTGAACGGTTTCGCCGAAAATTTGCTCCGGGCAAATCTGTACGTTTATAGATTCTCTCTAGGTGGAAGTGAACTGGCTGTGTAAACGAGCGACACTACCTTTCTACCAAAGGTTGACCAATCATAAACCGAAATAACGCACCTAGACAATGTTTTCTTCGTTGCTCGTGAGGAATTAGGCCAACGGGCTGCCCGAGATTTCTGTTCGCTCTTATGCCAGCTACCCACAAGGGGGAATTACTCGCAATGGGACCCTTAGATATCATCCCAACTCGAACCTGCAGTTCACCAGAGTCTATAAATCGATGGTGACGTTGATACCCTACTACCAGCTACCAGCAAGGTCTTATGTTGGAATATCGTCAACGACCCGAGAAACTTATTACCGCTACCTGCGCTACTGCTACATATATTCGAGAGCAAGCTCAATCGAAGATTGAATCGCGATTTTCACGAACAATCTCACTACTGCCCTAACAGTAAATTCCAAATAGTTCTGTGAAGAACTGATTGTTCGAAGCGAAATATTCTCGTCTACTACTTAGATGATTTGAATTCTTCACAATGTTCACACTGGAACTGATACTGCAACCGTTCATTTTTTCAAGTAGACATTCGAAGCACTGATGACCAAAAACTGATCTCGAGCCGAAAATCTGTCGCGGTTTTATTATACTCAAACACGCAGTAACGTTTTTCATTGGCTCCGAAGTCATGTCTGGGCGTTTCGCGAAACTACACTTCCGAAGTGTAATCGAAATCGTTTTGACCAATCCCTGGGAGCCCTATCCGTATTTTCAACCTAAAATGAGGACTTAATTATTTACCACACATGAGAATCGAATTACAACTAGTGTTCCGATCATTTCCTTATGGAGAAAACAAGCTCTGCGAATTTCTACAGGATACTCTGAAAAATTAGCGATTGGAATCTGGAAACTACTTGCGATTATAGGGGCCATCTATACAAGTATTTCTATACAACAAAATATCACATTTAAAGTGACTGTGAATTACATAACTAATTAACGAAAAGAATGTGCATAGATTCCCAATCTCCATTTCCACATGCAAAAATATCATGCATTGAGGAACCCAGACATTCAAAAATAAATTATGAGGTCAATGAACCGTTTCACACGCAAGTCGAAATATTCAAATATCTAATTCTCCCAAAAAATCAATCATTTATCAAAAATGTTCCCGTATTCTAGGAACGATTGATATAGCGCTAATGAAAAATACATCATGTTCGATTTTGTCCTACGAATGGCCACTGGAGTGAATACATTGATACGAGAGGACGCTGACATCATATTAACCTTTGAAAGACGAAAAATTGAAAGAGTTTTCGAGACAGACATTGAAGACGAGTTCATCCTTAGATGGATTTGACAAGTGACAAGGGATTTTTTTTGGGGTGGGTAGAAAACTATGAAATTTGACGAAAAAGCTTTCATTTTAACAACAGTCGAAGGAGGGTATTCTTCAGGACTGTGGATTACCAATACTGTCGGAATACCTGGTTCTCCTGAGGAATTCGTTGAGTATCGATTGAAAAAAGACTCTAGATGCTGTGTGGTAATAGTACAGCCAAGTGAATCATCCTCTAGCAAATTATCACCTGCACAAGCTCTCGTTAGTTCAACACGGCATCCTTATCAATATTGCTGAACATTTTCACAGATGGAATAATTTTCTGGGTGGAAAACGAGTGAATATCCGGATAGAAGAGGCACGTCTGATGCAATTTCACCATCGGAGAATTATTGAATCATTTGTCACCAAATGTAAAACAAGTCGCTATCAAATCCATTACCAACAAACTGACGTATTCCTTGTTCCAGAATCATCTTCAGATATTGGAGTTCTACTACATAAGTTGACAGAGATAGAGTCAATGGAAGTAATAAAGCTTTCTGCAAGTTGGAGGCAGCACTTTGTTCGAATGCAATCTTGACATAACTTTCACAGAAAGGTCTGTTCATACTGGACACAGATCAATACCAGACCTGGGGCTGTGTTACCACAGTTAACAGATGATCAGGAAAAGGACGTCGAATACTTTAGCATGGTGATATCTGAACTTTAGGGTACTGTGTCATCAAGAAGTAGTTTTTAGCGATTGTCAGGACGGTGGATCACTTCCTTATATACTTATATGGAAGTGAGTATCACATCAGAATTGATCATGCGGACCTGTAGCGGCTGCTGAGAACTGAGAACAAACAGTAAGATGGAAAAAAGCTAACCCATGTGACTACATAATGCACATACCTCATCTAGGAGACCGTGTCCAGAAGCTTGTCCGCATTGTCAGCGTATCGATTGAAGATTCACCGATTTTAGATGAACAAGACTATTAACTGAAGATGGATGAACTACCGATCCAAACATTGGAGACTTTCTGTATTGGAAAGAGAACGAAATGGGTGTACCAATTTCAAACCAATGTGGCCAGTCTGAGAGTCTCTGGTTTTGGAAAATGAATTTATTGAACAGATATGGAAATGGAAGAGAATACATGGAGTTTCGGGGAGAATTCATGAAGCGAAATCCGATATCTGGGAGTCGAAAAGACTTTGGACAAAGTCAGGCAAGGGTTCTACTGGGTTCAATATCGAAATGTTTCTTGAAAGGTATCGATTTGTCACTGTTACGTTGTTTAATTTCCGTAAACGATAAATTCAATTAAATAAATCGTGTGGAGTCAGGCTGAGAGTGAATTACTCCTCCATGTCTTCACAACTTCACTCCGAATTCATGGTTTTTCAAAAAATTGATACAGCTTGTCGAACCTGCATAGTCTACCAACTCAGAAAACTGAGAGCTTTCAGAAAACTGAGAGTTTTCAGAAAACTCCCGGAACTAAAAAAATGAAAATTTCAATGCCTATGGAAGTCACCCCAGTTATTTCATGATTAATACCAGTTCTACATTCCCAAGAGCAATCACGACTTAGCAAAAACACATGGATTGAAGGAGAAATCAAGTCAATTGAGAATCTGAAATTAAAATATATTTTCTTCAAAATCTCCAACTTGTTTTCTCCTCTTGAATCAGACACCTCAGTTAGAGATAACAGAACCCATGTTCAAATAGAAGGTGAGAAAAGTGCACTTCATTGAAAATTTCAAAAACTGAATAAAAAAACTAAGCAGATTCCCATTTTCCTTCCAATGAAAAAAAAGACCAAACATACAGAATTCCGATTCCACGATATAATTAACTACAGTTTCCACAATAACACCAATAAAAAAGACTAAGAGCTCTTAGCGGTCGAATAAAAAAAAGCTATAGAAACGTTCAATGACAGTAATGATCACCATTAAATCGAAAGTATCAATTATCTCGAATTCTATGTACGATAGCAACTCTCAAATTCCTAAAAAAACACAACACAACATCATCAATAACCTACAACGACTCAGTAATTACTGAATCAGATAAAGGTAATGTTGCAGTAATTCTTGAAAATACTGTAGTAGATTCCTTGAACACCAATTACCACACATAACTCCACAAAAATTTATCCATCAAACAAAAAAACATATTTTAACAAACTCTCAACGCGAGCGTCCATACTCTCGATCAATTCAATGCATTCAGAGCAACCCTACTTCTATATGATCTTCCAAAAGTCACAAACATCCTACTCCACCATCCTCCTCATAAGCCTAATGGTTGGTAAATATTTCATTGGAAATCATAGATTTTAATAACCCCAAATCGTTCAGAAATTACAGGGACCTGATAAACAAAATTTCAAATAACCTTCCATGCCTCCCAATTTATTTTTAGTGATTTTTTGTGTTGGAAACTTAGTATCCAGTATACCACCAAATGATGTGATTATACGAATAAGCAACATTCTTTCCGAACTTCAGGTGGACACTCATAGTTCCAGACATTTGTTGTCCAGTTAGTGTAGTTTCAGACCCAAACTCCTTTCAATTCAATAACAAGTTTTACTCACAAATTACAGTTCTAGCTGTGGCATCTTTTTGGCAGACATTTTCATATTTCGTGTAGATCAATCAATCCTGAATATTCCAATTTGACCTCAAAATCGAATTTCTGATACTGATGCGTAGATGAAAGCATAGTTTTGTTCGATGAGACGAAACATGATTTAACAGATTTCGTAAATTTGACAAACTCACTATACCCTTCAGTTGAATTCACTTATGAAAAATTATCGACTAACCATATCCCTTTCTCAAACTCATCTATAAAAAATCAACAAATATTTTAATTTGTCATTTTATTCTTGAAACATTTCACTGTTTTTTATTTCAGGCAATCTTTCCTTCGAACAACCTCACGATGATTCATCTCACGTTAGTGGGTGTTATTATGATGATCAGTCCAGCCTATTTTGGGCAAATTTTATCGGATGAGGTAATGTATAGAAAAAACTCATACATACATGTTTTTGTATGAGATATTTTTATTATTTCAATGAGTATGTTATAAGTGGCGTTCTTTGTGATATTATTTCGATATGGCTGTTTTTTCCTTACTTTTCTATCCTCATTATATTACAATGAGGTGCTGCAATTAATAGTTTTTCAATCGTCTTCACATTGCTTCCGATATTACGATTCAACACGGTGAAAATTCCCAATGTGGAATGTCGGTTTGAAAAGTAGATTCTGAAGGACACATACACATGTTTCGAAATGAGTTTGTAACTGATTGCTACAAGCTGAAAGTCATCACCACGACGTGGTCATTTTCTTATTCCATAACAATCATGAAATGACATTTTTTCTAATAATTCTAAAAATAATCTTCATAAATAATAATGTCTATCCGAAGATATCGCTCGATGATGAAAATATTATTATAATAATAATACTAAAAATTCAAATCTGACTTTTGACAACTCGTTGAAGACCATCTTTCCATCAATCTCACATGCATATGTGAAAAACCGCCATAAATACCACCCTTGGAGTTATCAGAAATGAAAATATCATGAAGTTGATGGAGTTATAAGAAGTAACGTAGTTAAATACAGAAAAATATAATGGCATCCAAAGGAGGTTGTGATAATTCTTTACTTCGATGAGGAAGCTCAATACTTTGATTTGTTGAAAATATAAACAGGATGTTCATAAAATCAGATGTGGAATCATCTGCGACTGAAAGACAAACTTTAGTCACTATCTATCAATATTCAATTGAGAATGTTCCCCTTTTCAACCTCAATACTTCATTTCTCAATGACTTTCTTTCAGTCTAGCAGTTTATATGACCAACTCAATGAATGTGACTGGATACACTGGAGTCAAAGTAATAGGAGGAATCTTCTCATAATTCTACCAGCGATAGTAAAACCAACTACATTATCGTTTTTTGGTCTGATGGATTTGGATCTTCGCTTGCTTTTATTTGTATATATATCAAATGGATTGTACCTCAAAAAGTTGAACTATAATTTTTTCAGGTGTACAGAAGTATTTACACCATCTCCACCGCTCTGATGAATATGCCCAATTGACTCATAAATAATCCCTTCAGATGTACAATGAAATGGACGTGGCAACCGCTTACAAAAAAAATGCTGCACGTAAGATGAAATGGAGATCCCACAAAAAACAAAAATCAGAAACCTATAAAAACGTTGTATTTTCTCTTCAATAATCTTATTTCGATTATGCTATGGAATTGTCTATGGGGAGTTTTCTGCTCCTGATGGAACACCTATATTCAATGTAGGAAAAAGTATATTTCCATTAGTTGATCATAGAGATGTATATTTTGGCAAAAAAAATATTGTATACGATTGGAATTCTTGTGAATGAGAAACTACTCCAAATGATCATGAATTTTCTCAAAGATAATTTTTAGTCTGTAAAATTGAAGTAAAAAAAATATTTCGAAATTTTAATGAAATGAAACTTTTCGACCATTTTTTGGAATCATACTCAGAAATTAACTTATATTTTGTCATGGTAGGAGGATAATTATTCGAATGATAATCGATCTTTCATTTTATAATATACCGGGTATCTATGAGTTCAATAGACTCTTTTGGGCACTTCTCTATTATTTATTAAAACTAAATTTTACGGGTATATTTAAGAAAGCATATTTCAATAACTATCATTTTGGGCAATTAAATTTTTCACAAAATGCAATAGAGGAATTCCAAACAAGTATTATATATATTTGGCGACTTTATTCCCTGCAAGCACTCCACCCTGCATACTGCACAAGAAATGAATTAATTGAATCTAGGTTGGAAGGACGAATGATAGCCACAAAATCTCATATAACCTCACTCGATTCAGTCCTGTGAGATTCCATATAATCATATTGAAGTTTGAAATTCTGGAAAACATTATTCGCTAATATTTTGAAGTATCAATCCTGCATGTTCTGTCATGCTGCATGGCGTATTATGATATAAACACAGTCCGTATCAGAGGAGGAGGAGGGCATACACTTTGAATTTCCCTTGACAACATCATATGTCTTGAGGGTTTTGTATTGATTTGTGACTTCGAAAAATGGAGAATATGTATCTTACACACAATAAAAGGAAAACTTTGGATTTCAATTTCTGGAGATAGTTTTGGAGGTTCATATCATTCAATCCATAGCAATATGTATGTATCTATAACACTCGAGCTTGTAATTCGCACAGCAAATTTGCACAACACGCAGTTGATATCACTACTGGAAAAAATATCAATACTGTCAATCAACAATATTCATTGGATGACACCTTATGAATAAAGCACCAGAGGATATTTAATGTTTCATTTATATGCCAAACCCCAATTTTCAAAACCAACGGAGTTCATTGAAAATTATATAGGCAATCGTTATGTTATCACTGAATTGCTGTATACAAGAAAATTATGAGAAATTAGAGAATTTAAAATTTCGGACGTTGAATCGAAAAAAACTGTGAAGTCATCGGAAATGAAATAGAGTTCAGTGCTCATTGAATAATCGCTTGGAACAACTTTTGAACCCAGCTTCGCAAGTATTACGAAAGAAGAATGAAACAACATATATTTCCAATATAAAATAAGTTCCTCGTCATTTTCTCATCTGATTTGTGGACTGTATATTGAAGTTACTTTTATTCAATAATGAAAACGATGATACAATTTTTTTTCCATAATGCTCCGTTGTCAACTGTCAGGAAAGTGGTGGAATGATAAATACCTTGCTCTATTCTGTCTCGCATTGAGGGGCATTGGAGAAAGGTGGACATACCGCGCGCTTTGAAAGTACCTTGGTACTCTCTAGAGAATTATTTGTTTGGAGAATCTTCTGATGGTCGGAGGCGAAATCTCGTGAAAGACCTTTTGATAATGCTTTCCGATTTTGATTGAAGCCACGCGGACAACGTTGTTTTTTCCCGGATGGAGCTCGGAAATCTTTCGAAGTCTCCAATGAAGGGGTAGAACGTTATCCTTTTTGCGTCCACACCCCCAATTTGCATAATATTAGTATTTTGAAGCATCCACCTTTTCCATTGTTGCAGAGTTTGTACATATCCATTGTGCCAACGACCCCAGAAGTATTTCGATATTTGATCTAATTTTTGATATTTATTTAGCCGATTACATGAAATTTGCTGAATGTCTGTTTCTGGCATCGAGGTTGATGTTGATCCGATCAAGAAAAGTCCTGGAGTGAGGGGGTCAAAGTCTTTCAGTCCAATAAGGGACAAATGGGTCGGCAATTTATCATAGGGTTAAAATCATGTAAAAAGGTTAATAGGTCAAATGTCCATTGCCCTTTGTCAGTTTCACTGATGACTTCCATAGACCTCCGAAGTGAAGGGCTCTTGGTGTGACGAAACTCCAAGTGATTAATTCTAACTGATTCATTATTATTCAGTTCGATGAGAGCTTTTTGCATTGCGTTGATAGTGTTGCTCACGCCAATGAAATGTTAATCGTCATCAGTATTCTCATTCTCATGAGTCTAAATAAATTGTATTGGTATTTTTTTTTTCAATCGTGAACAATACGTGGATATTCTCAGTGATTCAGTTAGCTTGAAAAAATTTGGACATAATTGAAAACCATGAGTTCACACGTCGATCGAAAGGATCTGTGCTGGATTGTGTGATTTACATGTTTTTATGTTATTATCACCCTGTATTGAAATTCTGTTGTCAAATATATCAATTGTGATGTATGTCATTGATGAAAAAAAAAGAAAAGAATACTTTTGAAACGAATGGAAAGCAGGATTTATTCTCCAATTTAGCAAACGTACATAGTACGGGATAGATGTTCTATACGTGAAATATTGGCGTCCGTGAGAGGACAGTTTCGAAATGGAGAACTGTAGGAGACCATTGGAAGGAAAGCCATAGAATGTCTTTCGATCGTTTCTACCATGCAATATCGAAGGCAATGCAGGATGCTGAACCTGATGAAATACGTGGTAATTTGATCCTCCTCGATCAGAAGAAAGATATCATTGTTGAAATTGACCAACAAATGTTGAACCTCCTTGTTCCGTTTTCACCTTCTTTTGTTTATTTTATATTAGACTCACTATTACTATTATTATTGTGTTTGTCTGAGTATACCTCTCTTCTAATTGCCAATTATCGCCAATCGCCAATTATCGCGACTTTGGCTGTGTTTTCCATTATCCTAGAGGACGAGTTGCTCGCGCATCTTCCGCCTAAAGTGACAAGAACACTCTATTGTTAACGTTCACCTCAAGATATCGTTGCTCCCAAACACAAATCTCATACTCCGTGAGTGATAAGGAAAAAACTTGTGTTTGTGACCTGATGTCAATATAGCTGGCCAGCTGATGCATTCTCGCCAATTGATTGAGGTAAGGAAACCACAGCCCGGATTTGATTCATCCCCAAAATCATTGAATATTAGAAAATCAATCCATCAGCACTAATTTTCAACTTATTCAAACTATACAGTCCACTAAAAGAGCGAGTTCGAAACATGGTCCATACGAGCCGAATCTTATTTCCTCATAGTTGAAAATTGCCGGTTTTGGATTTATTTTGTAACTCCGTATTCTCAGACGAACACAAGTGTTTCTCCATTCTCAAGGTTTTCATTTCATATTTAAAATAACTCCACTTTTCAGCATTATTTAGCGTCAAGTGTTATTGCCCACTCTATTTTTTGTTCCATAAAAAACGAAAATTGCTATCAGCTGGTCAGACAGGTTTGTTTCGAAGGTATAGTCGATTTACTCATATATAAAATGAAATTTATATTCATTTGAAATGCATTCCTCTAATAGTGGAATAGACTATTGAACTTCACAAACAATTTAATTTCGGTATCACAATTTTTTGCTCTCTTGCCTTTTTATGTTCGATCTCCGATTGAAAAGAAAGGATACGTTTCAGGAAATAAAATTGTTTTATGCTCGCTGGGAATTGTCCAGATTGAAGGCTTTTATATTCGAGGCCACTTATAATATTCAACTGATTTCACATTGAATTGCGTAATTTTCTTTTTGCTTGTAGATTTAACTTTTGTAAGTGAATAATCGATTTATCTTTATTGATACTATTTCAGTATGTCGACTACAATAACACAATGTAAAGCTATGCAACAAATCAGTATCGATAGAATGAGTGATTTGGCAGCAATAGCCACTGCTGCCAAAACGTCCCCTGATCTTCATGCACAATTCAAAGCTCGATTTACTCATTTGGAAGATATTTGTCAAGAATTTGAAAACCAAAATGCTACACTCGTCCCTCTCCTCATAGCTGCTGATACATATAATAATGATGAATTCAAAACTTTGTCTCGCAACTTTCACCAAGATTATTATCACGCAGAATCGACGTATTCTTCATTGTTTGACGCAGATCATGATCCAAATAGCTCTAGCATTCAAGTTACAAGTTAGGTAAAACTTCCAAGAATCGATGGCAATCCCAAAAATTGGAAAACATCTATCGACATGTTTAATAGTTTGGTGCATGAAAATCAGGCGTTGGCAAATATTGAAAAGTTCAATTATCTCATATCTTTTCTGTCTGGTCCCTCGTTATCTCTCGTCAAATGCAATGCAGTTACGGATGCAAATTATATTGTTGCTTATGAGTCTCTGATGAAACGGTTTGATGATGAACGACTTTTAGCCACTGCTCATTATCTTGAATTGGAAAATGCTCCAAACATTCCTGAAAATCGGGTTACTTCTCAAACCTTACGAAAATTAATAGATACTTATACCGAAAATATTGCTGCACTGAAAAAATTTTAAATTTCCTACTGATCAATGGAGTTTTTTGCTGTTCAACATGCTCTTGAGACGTTTAGATTCCAATACGATATCTCGATTTGAGATTCATCATGGCTCCGATGAAATTCAAGACTTTGTCATACAGCAATGTGGTGCTTATTGCTGATTGTACGCCGAAAAGATTTCCAAAATCCGTGGAAAATCCACGGCTTTCTTCTCAAAACTCTCACTCTAATTTTTCCCCAAGGGGATCTTTTCATGCTCAAGTGAAACAACCCCTATGCTCATTATGTCATTCAGATCATCTTATCTATAAATGCCCCCAATTTTTGGCGATGAATTCTCGTGATCGATACAGTCTGGTCAGAACGAAAAAATGGTGTGTGAATTGCCTGGGTTCTAGACATATGATTAAAGATTGTTCGTCCAAATCACATTGTGAAATGTGGACAGTGTCACCATACTCTCTTACATTTCAATGACAGTCCTGGCTTCTCCAATCAACACCCTCAACCTCCCCTGCAAACTCAGTCCAGAGACAATACTTCCATTCATGAGCCGCTTACTGATGAACCCATTTTCAATAACCTCGCCACTGCGCATGCTTCCGTAAATGCTCAAGCTTTTTCTTGCACGGATCAAGCTAAACCCACTTCACAATCATCCTCGTCCTTGGCAACTGTTTTATTGTCTACGGCACTCATTGAAGTACTTGATGCCACTGGTAATTATCGAACGGTTCGGGCGTTGCTCGACACAGGTTCTCAGATCAGTATTGTTAGTCAAAAATGTTGCAATCGTCTTGGATTGAATGTGCACCGAAAAAATATCTCTTTATCTATTCAAGGTATCAGTGATATGAATTCCTTGGCCTCTAAGGCAGTTCCACTCGAGATCCGACCTTGTAATAGCCCCAAGCCTATTATCAATTTCAGTGCCGTTGTAATACCCAAAGTTTGCAATTACATGCCTGGTCATGATATTGACGCGAGGTCTTGGTCCCACCTTTCAAATTTGAAACTCGCAGACCCCTGCTTCTATCTCTCTAGCGATATTGATCTATTACTAGGTGCCGATATATTCCCTCTCATTTTTGAAGATAGTCAACTCCCAAGAAATGAAAATGAACCCAGTGCATTTCATACTGTTTTCGGATGGATTCTCATGGGAACAGTATCTTGTGAGCCTAGTTCAAACCCGTTAAACTCGTTACACTGCTCATGTGATCCTCCTCTAGACACATCTTTTAAGCGCTTCTGGGAAGTTGAAGAGATTCCTAGAATTTGCAAATCAACTCCAGAAGATAATCTCTGTGAACAAATATTTACTTCCACTGTTTCTCGAACCACATCAGGTCGGTTCATTGTTTCACTTCCCTTTCGTTCAGTCGACCCGATATTTCCCAATTCACGAGAAGTTGCTCTTCGGCGTTTGTTCTCATAAGAACGAAGGTTACGAAAGGACCCTCAATTGAATAAACAATATTGTGATTTCATGCAAGATTATCTCGATCAACACCACATGTCCTCAGTTGAAAGTACTTTTGCCAACTCTGATAGCTTTTTTATTCCGCATCATTGTATAATTCGTCCGGAAGGTGCGAGCACCAAACTCAGGGTTGTCTTTGATGCCTCCGCGAAGAGTTTCAATGGTACATCCCTCAATGATACTTTATTCACTGGCCCCAAATTACAAAGTGATTTGGTGAAACTCTTGATCGAGTTCAGAGTGCATTATGTTTCTCTGATAGTCGACATTCGCCAAATGTATCGCCAAATTCTAGTATCAGAAAACCATAGAAAATATCAAAAAATTCTTTGGCGATTTTCGCTCGACCAACCGGTCCAAGACTTCATCCTCAATACTGTTAATTATGAGGTGAGTCCCTCCCCTTTTCTTGCCATAAGAACCCTTCTTCGCCTCGCGAAGAAAGAAGGTCAAAACTATTCCTTAGCGGCGGCAGCCATACGAAACTCATCCTATGTAGATGATATAGTAACTAGTTGTAAATCCTCCGAAGCAGCCCTAGCTCTAAAATCTCAACTGATCGCTCTTCTCGGCAAGGGAGGGTTTGAACTCCACAAATGGAATAGTAATCACCCAGCGTTACTCTCTCCTGAAAGTTCCACCAAGTCAACATCCCTCGATTTCGATAACACTTCTTCTGTTAAAGCTCCTTAGCTCGAATGTACGAAAAGAAACATTCTCTCTGAACTTGCTTGAATATTTGATCCACTTGGGTTCCTCAGTCCTCTCACGTTGTTCGCCAAAAAACTCATTCAACACCTTTGGACTCTTCGCATCGGTTGGGATGATTTTTCCTCCATCAGATGTTGTGGCTACTTGGACTCGCTTCAAGTCTGAACTTCCATCTATTTCAACCATAAGCGTGCCTCGACATGCATTCCACCATTCTGCAGCCACTTCATGTACCCTCTATGGATTTGCAGATGCGCGTGAGCAGGGTTACTCGGCTGTCATATATTGCAGATATATGGGTGTTGATGGCCCCCGTGTGCAATTGATTTGTGCAAAATCGAAGGTATCGCCTTCAAAAACAATATCGATTCTCCGGCTAGAATTATGTGCCGCAACTCTTCTGTCGGACCTTTTCTCATTTGTTCTTGATATTTTCAATAAACAAATACCTGTTGATGGTATTTTTGCTTGGTCCGACTCCTCTACAACTCTCTGCTGGATCTCCACACAAATGGAAAACTTTCGTGAGCGATCGCGTGAGTCATATTCAAGACAAATTAGCTCCGGAGACTTGGCACTATGTGCCGTTTATCCTTGTCAGCTTTTAGACTATTCCCAATAGTGGGCGGGTCCCTCTTGACTCCAAGAACCCTCCTATGAGTGGCCATCCTCCTTCAACCAATTGAACGATGATAGGGACTGTTTTACGGAAGAGAAAAAAGTTCTCTCCATGCAAGCCGATGTTCATTTCCTAGATGCTCTCTTGGAACGTTTTTCCTCTTTTGAAAAAATGCAACGGATAGTAGCGTATATGAGACGTTTCATTGCCAACTGCCATGTCACTCGTTCTCAACGAACCTGGTCACCCCTGACTCACTCTGAACTCCACCAAGCTTCACTAGTACTCATTAGACATGTTCAGGGTTCCATATTCAAGTCCGAAATCTCTTCTCTTACAAGTGGAAAACTCCTATATAAACCTCTATGCAAATTAATTCTCTTTCTCGATGACAAAGGTCTTCTGAGGGTTGGTGGCCGGTTAGTCCACTCTCAACTCTCCTATGATGAACGCCATCCACTGTTAGTACCACGTCACCATAGAATCACAGAATTAATCGTCGAGAATACTCATCGTCAGTATTTACATCCCGGCGCCCAAACTCTCCATTTTCTTCTCCTCCAAAAATATTGGATACTTTCCGCCAAACGAGTCATCCGCAAAGTCATTTCCAAATGTCTGATCTGTTGGAAACAAAATCCAATCAATTCCCAGCCTCCAATGGGCAACCTTCCCTCAACGCGAATTTCTCGAGTGAAAGTGTTTTCCGTCATCGGTTTGGACTTCGGAGGCCCGTATAATATTTCCCTTGGTCGGTATCGTGGTTCAAAAACTCAGAAATCGTATTTTTGCCTTTTCGTTTGTTTCACCACGAAGGCAATCCATTTGGAGCTGGCTACAGATCTATCCACTGACACTTTTCTGGCAGCACTGAGGCGTTTCATTCCACGACGTGGCGGGGTCACTAAAATCATGAGTGACAATGCTATCAATTTTGTTGGAGCTTCGCGAGTACTCAAACAAATGCAGGATGCAGCTCAACAGGAGCTTATAGATTGGGAGTTTATCCCTCCCTCCAGTCCTCATTTCGGAGGATTATGGGAGGCAGGAATGAAATGCGTTAAATATCATCTCTCACGAGTAATTGGTGATCAGACACTCATATATGAAGAGTTCAATACTGTTCTCGTGCAAGTAGAAGGTGTTTTAAATTCCAGACCAATCTGTCCTACCAGCTCAGACCCCAACGATCTCTCAGCCCTCACTCCCGGCCATTTTTTGATTCTAGAGCAGTTAAATGCTCCCTCCGATGAAAATTTATTGCATCTAAATTTAAACAGAATCTCACGGTGGCAAATGATTCAGCGATTAGTTCAGGATCTTTGGTCTCGTTGGAGTGAAGAATACCTCCCTACTTTATTCCAACGGGGTAAATGGACTAAACCCTCCACCAATATTGATATCGGTACTATGGTTCTTATCAAACATAATTCTCTCCCTCCGTCACGTTGGCTACTCGGTCGGGTGATAGAAATACACCCTGGAACCGATGACGTGGTGCGAGTGATAACCGTAAAGACTCCTCAAGGTCTACTCAAGCGGTCGGTGGTAAAGCTCTGTCCTTTACTTCTCAGCGACCCATTATAACTAAAAAGCCATTGTATTTTAGGTGGGCGGTTATGTTCCGTCTTCACCTCCTTTTGTTCATTTTATATTAGACTTACTATTACTATTATTATTGTGTTTGTCTAAGTATACCTCTCTCCTTATTGTCACTGTCAATTATCGCGACTTTGGTTGTGTTTTCCATTACCCTAGAGGACGAGTTGCTCGCGCATCTTCCGCCTGAAGTGACAAGAACACTCTATTGTTAACGTTCACCTCGAGATATCGTTGCTCCTAAAAACAAATCTCATACTCCGTGAGTGATTAGGAAAAAACTTGTGTTTGTGACCTGATGTCAATATAGCTGGCCAGCTGGTGCATTCTCGCCAGTTGATTAAGGTAAGGAAACCACAGCCCCGGATTTGATTCATCCCCAAAATCATTGAATATTAGAAAATCAATCCATCAGCACTAATTTTCAACTTATTCAAACTATACAGTCCACTAAAAGAGCGAGTTTGAAACACTTCTGTCAGAATCAAATTGTACCGAAGGAGAAAAAGACTTTCAAGTTGAAATAGCAGATCAGTTAATGGATAAATATAATAAGTTGAAATGCAGTGTAGAACAATTGTTAGATAAGAACGATCTTCTAGTTCTAATACTTGCTATGAAATCGGCTCTATCCATTCTTGTAACTCTCAAAGGAAAATGAAACTGCCCAAAATTGGATTTCAAAACTTTGGAGGAGAAATTGAGGACTGGCTCCCATTTTGGTCACAATTCAAAAAAATAGAGGATGAATCAATCAGAAACGAAGATAAGTTTCAATATTTGTTTCAAGCCACTTTGCCGCGATCCCGAACTCAACAACTACTGAAAACGATTCGAAAGTAATTGAGAGCCTGAAATCAAGATTTGGACGTGATGATATGCTGGTTGAGTTCTATATTCATGAACTTTCAAGATTGGTGTTGAATAACATGAGTAGTGGAAACAAATTGAGTATTTTTTTTGATAAACTTGAAGCACTATTGCGAGCTTCAGAAATTTTGAGAATTACCAAAGAGAAATGTGCTGCTATATTATTTCCACTCGTAGAATCATGCTTAACAGAAAAAAATTTACGTGCTTGGTAGAGAAATCCATCTTACTCCTCCGGTTTCGATTCTAAATGTCGTTTAGAACATATGATGGAATTCCTTAGGAAAGAAGTGGAAAACGAAGAAAGAATTAGCCTAGCTGTATCTGGTTTTGATTGTCCGAACAATAAAAGGAGATATTTTCATAAGGAAGAGATAGTACCAATACCAATGAGGTTAGTTAATCACGAACGAGTTTCGAAATGTGTTTTTTGCAAAGTAGAACACAACAATGAGAATTGTGAAAAAGTAAAAATAATTGTAGCAATCAAAATTCAATTTTCTTTCTCTTTTGAAGAAAGCCAAAGAAAATCGATATGCCTATTCTATATAGCGGTGCGTATGAGCTGCTCAGATTGATACGACAGTGAAATTTAGGTAGATTCTTCAACAAGTCTCAAATGCCGAAGGTATGAAGATAAATTGAGCGCAGGTTATTTTTGAGAAAAATTATCAAAAACAAAATGATTCTTGTTGAGGAATTTGATGTGCACTTCTCAGCAGTAAACCAATAGGACTCTATGATACATACATATATTCGAAATTAAATTCTAAAAGTAAACAATGTTTGAATGGACAAAAAAGACAGGTGTTTTTGACTCTCGATGAACATAATCTCTGCTGGTTTTGTGATAATTTCTTCTGATCAAGTTCGTTGTAAGTGAGAAACTCACTCCAGAGCTCTGTGAAGAGGTGGAGTATCGAAACGAATGCTAGCGTGACTCTGCGAGATGCGTGCTGAGGTTGTACACTTTACGGTTCTAGGCAGCCATTCTGAATTTTACTGGGCTCCTTGATCAAGAGTTCTTCTTTGTGATCAGACAAAGCTGTGGACAACAAACACCAAGCAATATCTTGTTACAATTTGGTCCGAAGAACCGAGAGTTCTTTCACAGAGTGAGCAAATTGATAAGGGAAATTATTCTGGGTGAATCAAGTCCCAAAATACAAACGTTGGTATATTCCAACTTCAAACCATGATTATACTAGATGTGAGATTATAGATTTATCTAATAACACTTTATATGAGATGACAAAGAAATCCAATGATTACATTATATGTGAAGTTACAAAGGAATCTACGTTTGCGGAGTCAAACAAGAAATAAAGTTAAAATACTCAAATGAAAACAATTACTTGATAAGATGACTTTCATTTTGATGCTCAATGTTTAATCAAATGAAGGATGTGCAATTCATCTATCAGCAAAATAAATGAAGTTGGAAAAATTGTGTGCTCAATGAAATATTAGTCAAAGTGAGCTGAGAGAATTTTGAATAATTTCAAGCCAAGTGCTCGAAATGGCCTAAACAACCCTATGTTCGTAACTGTTCCATGCACTACAGTGCCACTGTGCGACCGCTTCTGTCGAGAACCAACGTGCATGCATGTAACTGAGCATTACTGTTATTATATATGGACTTCATATATTTCTAATCAATGTCATTGTAGAAGGAAAATAAACAACGTTTTCTTGTGCATATAATTCAATATTACAACAAACTACAGTCCACAGCAAAAGCACACAATTCTGTCGGTGAAGTGATACTCAAATTTCACCCCGCAGAAGATTCAACATTGGTCAATTCGAACCGGATCACAGGCGACAATCTGTAATCTCCTGCATGAAGTCGATCGTCAACAGCAGGACAAGCAAAAGGTTACAGTGAGCAGTGATTCCATTCATTTTTTTCCTTCCATATTCTAATATCCCATATCCTCTATATTAATAACTCTTCATTGCTATTTCGTAACATTCAAGCATATTATTCATCTTATAAACTCAAGCACATCCCATAGCTACCCATCTAAATGGCGGCAGAGAGACTAAAAACGTTAAAAACTCGAAAAACAGGCTCGATTTGCTAGTTTTTCAGATCAAACAAAGGACAAATATGACAGCAAGGTCACCGAAATTCCATTGAGAATCGGAAAACTAAACGAATGGTTTTCGGAATTCGAAGCGGTACAGTATGAAATTGAGGAACTTGAAAGTCAAAACACAGAAGAGCATGACGAAATCCGAAAACAATTCGAAAATAAACACTATGCACTTCTTGTGAAAGCAGATACATTGTTCAAAAATGATAGTCCTCTCGATACAAACACCTCTACCGATCCAAACATTTCAATCGGACAGCTTTGTTCGATAGGTAGCTATCCACAATTTAACGTTAAGTTGCCACAACTTTCTCTTCCGGAATTGGCTGGATCTTATTACAAATGGGCGCAATTTTTTGATATATTCAAATCATTGATTGATGACAATACGTCACTTAGTAAAATTAAGAAATATTATTATTTGTAAGCCTGTCTGAAGGGAGAAGCTGCGCAAATCATTCAATCCTTAGAAATTACTGAGGCAAATTACACAGTGGCGTGGGAGCTCCTGAAGGAAAGGTTCGTAAATGAAAAAATTATCATAAACACACATTTGAAAAATATATTTGAATCAAGTAACGTGACAAAAAATTCACACACCTCGTTGAGGTTATTTTTGGACAATTTTCTGAAAAACTTTCGTTCATTGAAAAATTTAAGGGAACCGGTAGATCAATGGGATACAATTTTATTATACCTCTTAGTATCTAAACTGGATTTGAATTCCAGACGTGAATGGGAAATCGATACAAAGAACAATAAATCACCGACAATAGACGACTCCGTCAAATTTTTGAGTGATCGATGCAATCTGTTGGAATCCATTGATAACAAAGCAGGTCAAATACAAAACCAACAAGTCATTGCGAACAAGAAGTTACACGATAAATCAGATTCACAAGTATTAGTTTCTACTGTAAAAAACTCAAATAAGTGCTCATTTTGCAAGGGTATCCATTTTATTTATCAATGTCATAAATTTAAAAAATTAGTAACCACATCGCGTTTAAATGAAATCGAGAAGTTGAAAATTTGCACTAACTGCTTGAGAAAAGGTTATTTCTCTTATGATTGCTTGGCTTGGCTTGGCTACTACTTCATTACATATTGAAACTGTACAAAATCCAGACACCTGTAAACGAAATAAATACAGTAGAAGACAATGTCAATTCAAGGGTAAATATTAGTACAAACGCGAATAGGAATTGTATCGAGAAGGATGTACAGGGTTGTTCAGAAATCGGGACGTATAGTTCAAACACATTACATTCAAAAACTCAAGTAAGAAATAATAATTTCATTGTTTTATCAACCGCAATAATGAACGTTTATGACAATAAAAGGAGACCTCACAAGTGGAGAGCCATCTTGGACAATGGCAGTCAATCGTCTTTTATTACACTCAAATTATGTGAGCAACTCAATCTTTCATATGTTAATGTTAAATTTCCTATCACTGTGATAAATTCTGCATCATCCAACGTATCCCATATGGCAAAGGCGAAAATCAAATCAAATCCTTCCAACTTCTAGACTAATATACAATTTCTGGTAATAGACAAAATAACTGATGATCTACCAGAAATTCGTTTCGACGCTTCAGCTCTAGATATACCTAGTGGTATTGACTTGGCAGATCCTGAGTTTAACGAGCCGGTGGTAGTCAACATGCTATCAAGTGCCGAAGTATTTTTTGATCTCTTATCAACAGGGCAGATATGCTCAGGAGAGGGCAAGCCAACGCTTCAAAATTTTGCATAAACAATTAAAAGCTTTTTGGTTGATCGAGAAAGTCGATAAAAAATATGTGGAATATTATAAAGGAGAGTTAGAATGTGAACGACATTTTGTATCAAATTTTAAACGAGACGACAATGGAAGATTTATTGTTAGATTACCGACACGAGGAAATAGAACATTATTACAAGACAATACTGAGCGAAGTATTCAAAGATTTTACGCTTTGGAATCAAAAATGTCTCGGGACTCAGAACTCAAAGTTCGAAACACTAACTTCATGAATGAATATTTGCAACTTGGACATATGACTCAAAAGTCAACAAGTCAACAAGTAACGAAAACTTGTTATTTTATTTACCACATCACAGCGTAAGAAAGGATACATGACTAACTACCAAGTTAGGCGCTGTATTTGACGCTTCCGCGAAATCAGGGTCAAATTCATCATTAAATGATATATTAGTAACCGGTCCAAGTATACAGGGGGACATTGTATTAATTTTGCTAAGATTTCGAATGCACAACATTGCGCTCACCGCGGATATCGAAAAGATGTATAGACAAATTCTCGTAGATGAGAACGATCGCGATATGCAGCAGAAAGTCTGGCGTTCAGAACTGACTAAACAGCTCATGCACTATAAATTGAATACGGTTACTTACGGGACCACGTGTGCATCATTCCTTGCGACTAGATGTCTCAAACAATTAGCAATCGAAAATTATGAGAAATATCCGAAGGCAAGTCGTCACATAGAATGCGATTTTTATATGGATGATTGGCTCAGCGGAGCAGAAAACCACTTTTGGAACTTTGTGCTGCTGTACTCTCCGCGCAATTATCGAATAAGGTTTCAACGTCATTGAAAACGAACATAAACAATATATATTTTTGGTCAGACTCTACTGTCGTACTGTCTTGGTCAGATGCAAGTCAATTCAAAACATTTGTTTCAAACCGAATCGCACAAATTCAGAACTTAACACGAGATAACGAGTGGTTACACGTACCTCCCAAGCTTAATCCAGCCGATTTGATCTCCCGTGGAATTCTTCCTCAACAACTTAATCAATCTTCCTTGTGGTGGGAGGGGCCTATTCTTCTTGACATCGCCAACAGTTGCCTCCTAAATTAACGCAATTTCGTGGTAAATTACCTGAAACAAAAACAGTAGTGTTGATCAATCCAATCGAAAAAAACACAAGGGAGTATTGTAACACTTTTTTCGTCTTTCGACAAGTTGAAACGTGTCACTACATACTTACTACGTTTCATACACAATTGTAGACTTGATGAAAAACAGAGATTGAGTGGCAATCTAATGAACGAAGAAAATGAAAATACTATAAGAACGTTAGTTAAAATAGTTCAGATCAAAGAATTTCCGTTATAAATCGATCATCTTTCGTCATCGAGGTCAGTTCATAAACATAGTGAACTATATAATTTGAATCCTTTTCTAGACGAGTTTGGTATCATCAGAGTAGGCGGTACATTAACAAACTCAAATCTGAGTTTCAACAGAAAACATCCAATGATCATTTCTAATAGGCACCATTTCACGTCATTGGTAGTACGTTACGAGCACACGCGAAATCTACACGCAGGTTGTCAAGTCGTTTTATCTAACATAAGAGATACATTTTGGCCACTGAGTGGTAGAAGTACAGTAAGGCGTGAAATTCAAAAATGTTTCACATGTTCTCGTGCTAAGCCTCAGTTCATAACGCAATTCGTGGGAGACTTACCAGCTCCAAGAGTCAACCAATCCAGACCATTTTCATGAGAGATAGCAAATTACGCAACAAGAAGTTGCTAAAGGCATATATTTGTATATTTGTTTATTTTGCCACGAAAGCAGCGCATTTGGAATTGGTTAGCGATTTATCTTCTGAATGTTTTTTAAATGCACTCAAGCGTTCTTTAGCAAGAAGGGGTATTTGTAGCGGTTTCAATTTTGTAGGGGCTAATCGGCATCTTCAGGAATGCATAGCAATTGTCAAACAATCGGAATTTCAAAATTACATCACTGATTTGAAAATCGAATGACATTTTATACCACCACGATCACCACATTTTGGTGGACTATGGGAAAGTGCTGTACGAGCAGCTGAGTTTCATCTCAAGCGTGTTGTTAACAATGTTAATTTGATTTTTATACCCTCCTATCCCAAATCGAACCACCCAATTTACGTACGTTTTGTCCACTCACTGAAGATCCTGATAATACAGCCATTTCAACACCAGGACATTTTCTGATTTGAAGTTCTTTAGTGGCTCTACCGGAACCTGATTTACTAGCCATCCGAAGTACTTACACGTCATGGTATGAGCACTTACAATTGCTTGTACAACAATTTTGGAAAAAACGGTCTAGAAATTATTTGAATACACTTCAACAGCGAACGAAATGGAGCGTTGGGAACGCACCTGGAGATCTGAAGAATCGATTAATAATTATGATTGAAGACAACGTTCCTCCGCAGCAGTGAAAACTTGGCAGGATTACCGAAGTGCATCAAGGGAAAAACAATTTAGTGCGAGTGGTGTCTGTGAAAACAGCATCTTAAAACGTGCTGTAATAAAAATATGCCTGTTACCAATAGACAAATAGCTCGTCTCGTACTCTTAAACATTATGAGTGTTTCTTTTTATTCACTTGAAAGTCACTCCTTTTAAGGGGGGCTGTATGTTCGTATATGTTCCATGCATTAAAGAAGTTCCGCCACTGTGCGACCGCTACTGTCGAGAGCCAACGTGGATAGACAGAAGTGATACGAATGCATGTAACCAAGCATTTTTGTTATTATATATAGACTTCATATATTTCTAATCAATGTCATTGTAGAAGGAAAATAAACAACGTTTTCTTGTGCATATAATTCAATATTACAACAAACTACAGTCCACAGCATCAGCACACAATTCTGTCGGTAAGGTGATACTCAAATTTCATCCCGCAGAAGATTCAATACCCTGAAGTGTAGATCTCTTGTACCAACAACAAATAACTTGATTATTTCCTCAAAGTGAGGAGCGTGTAACGGAATATATACCCCGAAGTGACACGTTGAATACTGCAGAAGGTTTATTCAAGCTAAGAAAGGAAGTTTCCCAATGTTTGGAGATAGGAAGTTTGATTTTGGTTATACTCTGATAGAAAATGGTCAAAGAAAGATCTAGTCATGGAATCGAAGAAACACAAATGAGTCTAGCTTCTACTGATTGAAGTTAAGAGGAATGAAAGCGAAATACTCACTTGTGAATTCTATATTTCCAAGCTGCCAGATAGATCTTCATCGAAACCATTGTTTTAGGAAGGAGATATCACCATTCACTGGTCGTATTTCAGTACCCTTCAAGGTCTTCTGATTTTCCAAGAGGGGCTTCGTGAACTAGAAAAAGTTGAAACACAAGCAGAAACGGATTCTCACACACTTTCTCAATGAATTCACCTGAGCTCGAGAATTACCAGTTTGAGGTTAGACGAGAATATCGTCAAATCGAATTAATGACATTAGTTGTCGAGTCTGCTAACAAGAGTAGCAACAATCTTTCATTATTGAAATGAATTAAAATATTTCAATCTTGAAATACGAGACGCACATGCGGCTTTCTTGTGTGCTCACATGAGAATTTGATATAAATTGATTTTTAATCGACCAATGTGCAAAATATGCTAAAAATATTGTTGAAATGTGAAATAATTCATAGAGGTTAGGATGAACTTCTTATCTCCAAAATGCAAAAAACTTCGAAAGTTCTCAAAAATGAGAAGCTCAAAATCAACAAATCGACCGTTTGCTATCGAGTTTGATATTTCAAGACTGAAGACGAAGGTAACGGAAAGGAAAGATACCACAAATTTTCGATTTCCAGCATTTTTTCCATCCGATCATCCAGTGGTCTTCAGAATCATTCATCATCAACACATCAGGAATTGTCATTTTGAAATTATTGAGTATATTACGAGAAAACTTCTGGATTCTAGGCGGTCGGAAAACTATCAGAAAACTAATTTCCAAATGTATCATTTGTCAGGAGAATACTGCAAAAAATTTGAAGAGTCCTTCACCAGAGATAGGGTAAAGGATGCAGTTGTATTTGAAATCTGCAGAGTTGATTCATTCGGTCCATTGTATCTGAGAACTCAAGAAAAAGTTTGAGTGAGCATTTTCACATGCGCTATGTATAGAGCTATACACTTAGAAGTTGTGACATCATCATCTGCAGAATCCTTCATCCAAGCTCTACGAAAATTTATCGCAAGACGTGGAAGGCCCCTAGTCATGAACAGTTATAATGTTACAAATTTTGTTAGATTACGAAATACTTTAGCAACATTAGATTGGGGGAAAATTGGTGAACTCAATTCAGTAGAAAAAATCAGATGGAAGTTCAGTCCTCCTCAGTCTCCTTGGAGGGAGAGGTTGATTCGAAAGGTCAAAGAACTACTTGGTAAAGTTCTTGGAAGGGCAGCTCCCAATCCATAAGATTTGTCTACCATATTGTGTGACTGTTGTGAACTCGATGCCACTCACGTATTTACCCAATAATGATAATGAGTTGGTAGCATTAACACCAGCAATGTTTCTGAAGGACATGAAGGAGGTCGGAGTTTCGGATCAAGATAAAATTGAAGCAAACTATTCCAGGAGAAGGTTTCGGTATCGACAAAAAGTGGAAGAAGACCTTAGAAAAAGGTTTCGTATCGAGTATTTATCACAATTGTCGATGGAACGGAATGAACTGTGCTCGGAAAAAGTGGACGTAGGTGATGTAGAACTGATAGAAAATGATAAAAAGAACCGAATTGTTGAATTTTTTTCTGGAAAGGACAGTGAGATACGTCTGGTACGTCTGAAAACCGCACCAGGTTTTTTATTGAGGGCATTCAAAAAATTTACCCACTGGAAGTTGATGAAGTAGATAGTTTGACACATTGACGGAAGTATCAAAGAAACATAAAAGTGGAGAATGTGTCCCAGAAAAATCAAATAATAGAACAAAGAGTGGTAGGATAGTCAAGTGTCCCGCACGATATAATTTCGAAAAGAATTGAAATTGTTTCTTCTCAAGGTGTGAAGATGTGCTGGATTGTGTGATTTACATGTTTTCATTTTCTTACCACCCTGTAATGAAATTCGGTTGTTGTCAAATATATTTATTGAGATATATATCATTGATATTGTAACCGAACCCACCCCGTCCTTATATAGTAGATAAAATTTCTGGATGATTCTCCAATTTTTTTTATTAATTTTTTCCGTTTGTGATCGTTTAAACAATTCATCTGCTCTCAGGAGATAGCTTGTTTTTTTAAAAGACACACATATAGATAGACCCCTGAAACTATAGACCCTCAATTTTCCCACGTCATGTAAAAATTTTTTTGGTGTTCTTCAGGAACCAAAAAGAAATAAAAGACAAATAGGCGAAGAAAAGCCATATAATGAAGGCAAGGATTACATACAATCCCAAATTGTCTTCGCAAATGCATTCGATAATCAATTATTTCAGAAAACGATAATAGAGATTCTGGAATTCAGCTTTTGTTGTAATAGTCTGCTCTTTGAATATGTGTTTGCTCAACCTTGTGACATCCTAAGTACATTATTGACCTTGGCAAACCGCCATGTCTCAAGAATATATCTATATGGTATATGCTGGTGATGGTCAAGTTATATTGCTGGCAACAATACGCACATATTCAGAATTTTCCTTTCGCCAATTGAGGGAATGAACCCTATAGTACATTTCAACCATCCAACCAGGGGGTTGCCGACGACTACAGGGCCTGCTGATAGGCCAGAATCTTTTTGCGTGCACACATATCTGCACAACCTGTTACCATCCTTGGCCACTCTTCAAACAGTCATCCCATTTTATTATAGGGGAATTCTATTGTATGCGTAGAACCAGGATCTATGACTTTCATTGGTCTGGTATCTTATCAAAATTCTGAATTCACTCCTGAACAACGTGTGGATGGCACTGTAATATCTCTACTTCGTCTCAAATCAAGGAGTTTGTAGTGAACATGCCCGCTGTTGGACAGAAATTGTTTTCGGGTGCACCCCGATCCACAAACCCGTTACTTTCACCGGTCACTCTTCACGTTAATGGGTTGGACAGGTGTACAACCAGGAATTATTCACAGCCACCCTTTTGTGTTAATGTTGGCAAAGTTGTGGGAACCAAGACTCCCATGGTCACTATTTTGTTGTAGAACCAGGATTTGTTTATTTATAGCGGGAATCAACAGCGGTGCAATATAAAGATACTCAGCCTCATCGACTCACAGTTGTGTCCATGGATTAGAAACCCTCTACTTTATTCGATGTTATAGTCACAGACTAATATATGCCGAAAAAGCTGACTCCATGAACTCAACTGAATTGATTGTGATAATAAAATGATCTTGTGAATTTTCCAATCTATTGAAACCAATTGAAAATTTATATATGAAATAAGGTTACAACTTCTCTAGTTTCCTAATCTTCAGCAAACCGCCATTTACCGAGCGTAGTCTCCTTGTTGGAGTGTTTGACCTCTGCTTACCTAGGAAAGAGAAGGATATTAGTATTTAGTGATACTCTGGATATGAATCTGAAAACTCTATGGGATTTATCCGTGTATTCATTACCACATGAATAATCATTTCTCTTCTAACATTGTGTACCTCTACCATACAACCATCTACTGATAATAATAATAATAATAAAGTATGTTTTCAATTACGCCTTGACATAACATCTATTTCATTAATCACTCTCATGAATATTTAAACAGACACCTTTCACTTCTGAGTTTGTATTCGTATTACCAAAATAAATGGATGCATGCTAGTGCAGTTATCTTGGATACTGGATGCGATATTCATTCCGGAACTGAGAGGTATCGTGTGGGTATTCATACGGGTTCATTCCGGAGCTGTGGTGTGTGGGTGCTCATACGGGGTTTATTTCGGAACTGTCATGTGTGTAGGTGCTCCTACAGGGTTGATTCCAGAGCTCTGGTGTGTGTTGGTGCTCATACGGGGTTTATTTCGGAGCTGTAGTGACTGGGTGTTCGTACGGAGATTATTCCGGAGCTGTGGTGTGTGTGAGTGCTCATACGGGGTTTATTCCAGAGCTGTGCTGTGTGGTTGGGTGCTCAAACGAGGTTGATTCCGGAGCTGTGGTGTGTATGGATGCTTATAGGGGTTTATTCCGGAGCTGTGGTGTGTATGGGTGCTCATACGGGGCTCATTTCGGAGCAGTGGTGTGTGTGTGGGTGCTCATACGGGTTTATTCCGGAGCTGTGGTATGTGGGTGCTCATACGGGGTTTATTCCAGAGCTGTGGTGTGTATGGGTGCAAACACAGGGTTCATTCCGGAGCTGTGGTGTGTGGGTGCTCATTCGGGTTTTATTCTGGAGCTGTGGTTTGTGTAATCAATAGTGGGTAGTATGTGAAAACGATGAGTGAATATAATATTTGTGAAATGATATCCTGAGAAACAATCCGCATTTAGCAATAGGTGAATCAAGGATTAATGATGGAACATCAGTGAAATCAATATGTATGTATATAGTCTTATCTAAAGACAGAATAAATAACATAACTTCAAATATACATGTATCATAATATGTGTAACCAATATCCTGTGGAATTCATCAAATATACCAAGTCATTATTCTTATCTAAAAGGAGAAAAAATCATAGAACATTAGTAAAAACAATATGCATGTATCAAATGTACCAACAATCACCTGCAAATAATTTGATTGTACTAATCGTATCATTTCTCCAAATCAACGATGAAAAATATTTCGTTAAAATATACCTATAAGAAAATCGCCGTAAAAATACAGCTTCAGCCGACCTCTCCATTTGAACTACTTCCACAATGTCAGGCTATCATAATCGATATTCCATTCGTGTATAACATTTCAGTTTCAGTCAAATGGATTAAAAATGATTCAAGTCACCTTACCTAAATAGAATTCCATAGCTGGAGATACTGTCAGGACCATGACTCAACCTGAACTGTTTTCTGATCAATTCTGGGCTTGCTTCTATAGGAAAAAGGCCGTATCTAGGGAGACAGATTTTGTTTCCAAGAATACCAAATTCCTGACTGGAACATGCCAATATTCAAATTTTCTGAATGGATTTGCAATCCGAAACTTGCATAAAAGTTATCTGAGATATATGTTGCCCCATCAGAACCAGATTTCCTCTCGGAATAAATACCACATTTACCAAATTTCAGCCAAAAACTCTGGTTGTTGACGTCCTATTGACATACGACGCTATCGGACAATTTTTACTTCTAAACTCTATCAGTTTGATATACGGGAATAGTGTAGAAATATTATTGAAGAATTGCAGGATATCTTTGAAGTTGAAGGGTCATCCCTAAATTTTTATGAAGTTCTAGATTTGCTTTCTTCTACCCCCAAAGTCAATATTATTACTATCAGCTTGTTCAACGAAGAATATTCTTCATTTGAGATGTTGAATCATTGAGAAATACACTTGCATAATTGCAGGGTATCGTAGACGTTGAAGGTAGCCTTACATGCTCATGAAGTTCCTAGAATCCTATAATTGGTTTTTCCGGACCAAAAGTTACTATCATTTGATCGGTTTGGTTAATAAAGTGTATTTTTTCACTTAGGGTGTTCCAGCAGGAGAATATTATCGAAACATTCCAGGGTATTGCTGAAGTTGAGTTGAGTACAGACCTATCTATAATGTTCTTAGATTTATCTTGGCTGTTCCCAAAATTCATATTCATGCCATCAGTTCAGTAAATGAACTGTGTCCATTCTTGATGTTGAATTGCTAGGAGAATATGATTGGGAGATGGTAGTGCCATGCTGAAGTTGAATCGTAAGAAGTACGTACAACGTTACATAAGAAGCATATGACCTCATACACATAAAGCATATAAAAGGTTCATACTCACCTTGTTCTCTTGAATACCTTCCTGTACTTGTTATTAGTGGTAGTGCCATTTTATAACTTCAGAAACAGGATGGAAATGAAACCATCGAAGGAATTTTTACTTACTTTCTGCCGGTTTCTGGTAATAGGAGAACTTTCATTGTGGAAGCAGATGATGATTCTTGTTATCTACTTTGTCTGCTGAATGATATTTCCATCCTCAGTCAATGTTCTGAGGTTTTTCATAGTTGACTATTTGGTCACTTTTCCATAGAATACTTAATGAACTAGTTCTCCATCAAACTAGTTGGATTCTTGCCCTACCCACTAAAATCTACGAATTTATCTAATCTAACAAGACCTCGCCGACTCAATATAGAAAAAAGTAAAGAATACTTTTGAAACGAATAGAGAGCAGGATTCATTCTCCAATTTAGCCAACGTATGAAGTACCTGGTGGGTGTTCTATACGTAAGAATTACCTTCCTTTGTTCAGCGATATCTTCAGGTAGTTGAAAGGAATAACGCTATAATCATTGTTGAATCAATCAGTGCATATAATTGTTTGAGTCAAATGAAATAAATTGGTCACATGAAGGAGTTTAACGGGTGATTTTGCACATAATAAACTGAACAAGAATCTGAAGCGTTAGAAGATCTGGCGTGAATACATGCTAACTATATGCTGATATTGACGGATCTGAAAATGAATCCAATTGTATTTCAATCAATGTCTATGAAAATTAATGCCATCGACTGATAGTTCATTCAAGTATGCGGAATCGAAATGGTATGTTCGTGGAAACGTATCATCCCAGTTGAAGTTTCGAAGTTCTTGTAATTATAAGAATGGGAAATATCAATACTATTTATATTTCGGATATAACAGAAAGCAGTGCGCGCTTCGTGAAATTCATTTTTGAATGTAAAGAATCAACGGAATATTTAAACGTATCATGTGAAGGATCCGATAGTATTCCAAGTGTTTCCACAGTATTGTCAGTCCCGATGTGGAAATGTATATGTTACACTTTTAATTTCGTTGTCTCCGGTTATCAGATCGTCCACATATACAGTGTGTCTCACTTCTCATGAAAACACCCCCGTATCTTCCTTATTTTTGGAGTAGAATTCTGTTAGTCTGAATTTTCTCATGGATTTGACCTGAGTGACATACACTGCGCGCCAGGAGCGATAAATATACCGATTTTTGCGGAAAATAATATTAGGGGGCAAGATAGGCTCAAAATTCTTACGGATTCGTGATTAGGACATCAACTCCAATACAAATCCATATTTTCGCTGAAAAATTTTCATTTCTCACAAATCCGAATTTTTCCCACTTTTCATGAAAACACCCCCGTACCTTCCATAATGATTGAAGTAGATTCTGAAATTTTTACGATAATTGGATATACCGGAGATGATGCTGAATATTTTCTGGGGTTGACGACCTGTGTGATATATAATGCGCGCCAGGAGAGATTGAAATGCTGATTTTTGCGAAAATTAATATAAGGAGGTGAGAAAAGCGGAGTTTTACTAATAATTATCACTCGATATCATGTTTTAAGTTATAAGCTCTGCAAAAATCGTTCTTTCCATCGCCCCTGGTGCGCAGTGTGAGAATTACAGAATTCTACTCCAATAATAACGAAAGTTACGAGGGCGTTTTCATGGGAAGTGAGACAAATTCGGATTTTTCAGAACTGAAAATTTTTCAGCGAAAATATAAATTGGTACTGAAATTGATGTCCTGATTGCGAATCCGTGAGAATTTTGAGCCTATCTTGCCCCCTTATAATAATTTCCGCAAAAATCAATGTATCCATCGTCCCTGGCGCGCAGTGTATGTCACTCAGATTAACCCTAGAAGAGATTGAGACTAATTCTTGGTTTATCTTACGATCGTGGAAATGACCGACTTTCAATACAATAATAACGGAAGATATGGGGGCGTTTCCATGGGAAGTGGGACAAATTTGGATTTTTGATGTCCTGATCACGAATCAGTAATAATTTTGAGCCTATCTTGCCCCTAATATTATTTTTCGCAAAAATTGGTATATTCATCGCTTCTGGCGCGCAGTGTATGTCACTCAGGTCACCCCCAGTATATCTAGCGATCGTGAAAATAACAGAATTCTACTCCAATGATTAAGGGGGTGTTTCCATGAGAAGTAAGACACACTGTATATAACTGATAAAATTATTTCGAATCTCGAATAGCAATAACGCTATGATGGAGTGATCTTATAGTTTTGGTGGCCCCTCATCCATACATAACAGTAGTTATAACTAAGTTTTCAAGTTTATCATTAAAGTTTTTTCTCTATTTTGTTCTTTAAATACTTGATGGTTTTCTGTAACATTGATTTGGCGATACATTTTTGTGATCGAAAGTGGATTATATGTTACAAGTCCATTGAGTTTGCGTGTGTGTCCTTGTGATCCTAGTCATCTATATATTTCATGTACAAGCGTCAAAATGAGTCATTTTTCTGTTAATTTTCGTTTGACATTCATAAATCTTTTACTTTCGTCCCGGACGCGCTGGCGAGCAGACGCAAAAATGGAACATGTGCGAGATGGGGATCAAGTTTGTGTGATTGTGAATGTCTTGCTGTTATCAACGTGCGAACAGATTATTTGAGTGTAGTGAATCGGGAAATCAAAAAATAGTATATGGGTATAGTATTGCTAAGAGCAACACTTCCAAATCCCCATGAGTACCGATTGGCTCAATGCGCCAGAAAGAAAGCAATAATCATAAACATTCACAGAAAAAAAAAAACTTGGATTTTCGTGAATTGATGATATTATCAATTGATGGCAACACAACAGTAAATAGCCCAATGTTTTCATGAGAATAATTCTGCGATGGAAAGGTTTTTACAAAATTGTTCCCGTTCAGTATACTCCACTACTTTTTATTCAAAATGTTTCTAATTGATTGATTTGAATAGTAATTCAATCGGTTTGTACTGTGGATGAATATAAACAGGTCTGATTAATAGCTCAGCTGAATGGATGTGGTACTGAGATTACACAGCACATCGTGTTTGTTTCTTATATAGGCATGATTGTTTCCAATGCATACAAACTCATGAACAATTGGGTTGGGAAAGTCAATAAGTTCATCGGCAGCCATGGGTGGGTCGAGAAGAAAAACTGTCAGCCATGTTGTGGATGGGTGGATCGAATGGGCAGGTTCAACGTGGTTGTCTGGCATTGGTCAGCCATGTTGTATGAAGATTATATGTTATATGGGAAGGGATCGAGGGTAGGGATTCCATCTTCTGCGATAGGTCATTAGTCGGAAGGGGAGGTCGCAAGCCGTCAACCGCCATCCAATAGTCAATGATCAGCCATTTTGAAATGGGGCAGCCATTGCCGCAGTGGACAGCCGCAAGCCAATAGCCAACTGAATAGCGGTCAGTCCTGAATGGTTACTGTCAAACTCTAGCTATCCCACATCAATCATACGCCAGCCATTAGTCAACTGAATGACAAATTTCAGTGAGTGGGGTAGCGTGTAGAAAATTCCTGAGGGGACGCCTACGAAGTCGACACACTACGAGAGTGCATAAGGATTTGTGTCAGCAATTCGCTATAGACCGGATGTTTATATTAACCCAGATGAGGATTTGGTCATTCAGGTAGCCAGCCGCACGAACTGTGAGAACTCTGCCGCTGTACAATTCTTGGAAATTCTCAGGTATTCAGTCGAAATGCATGAAAAACGATTGTTCACCGTGCTCGATCTCTGATAACTATTGCACCATATTATGCCATTGCCGCGTCATCGATTGAATTACGTCGCAGCGAATTGATGTCTACTGGTGTTATTCTGTCTCATCGTCATTCGTCTGTCAAGCTCCATATGATAAACAATGTATCTGTGTTCAGCGAGTGTTCTATATCCGATCAACTTGAAAGGTGACTCTATTCTAAAGTTCTTTTTCTCAATTGTGCTTCCTATGGTTTCCAGGGGTGAAACGGATTTTTTTCAACTATTTTCTTATACCGTGAAAACTTTGAATTTTTTCGTAAACAAAGTGAATTTTTTCCCTCTTTCAGTATATCGGATGTTCTTTTTTCCAACTTTTTCGAAAACCGGGCGGGTGTTTTCCAAACTTCTCGCATACAGGAGGTGGAAAACTTGAATTTTTTTACGTTTCGAAGGGGTTTTTATCCCCACACTACTTTTTCTCAAAAAAAATCCAAGCATTGTTAACTTATAATGGATGAATATTGAAGAAATAAAGGCTGTGACAAGCAGTAGCTATGAGGAGACGGTAGCTCTACCTGCATTCAACCGAAAATAATCGAGGGGTAGCAGCTAGTCAGAAACAAGTACAGGGACGTATCAGTTTTCCTGCCAATAGGGGTGCTGGAGATCTTGCAGCCACAAATCAGAGAGTCCCAGCCTGATCACTATTCTTTGGTCACCAGGCCATCCACATGGCGATTCAGGGGTTAGCTAGAAAACATTTCAGAAGTAGATTCATGTGGAGAAATTTAGAATCGACGTTCCTGGGACATGTACGTGTAGGAGTTATGATAAATTTGGCAAAAAAAGACACAAATCAAGTTTCAGAGATGCCTTCACATTTCTGTGCAGGAATTTGTCAAAATCGGCTTTTTCGACGACTGTACCGACAAAACGCACGAAAGAAAAATTAACTCAATATGTCAAACTTCTCTTGATTCAAAATGAATATTCTGTAAAATTGAATGATTACGAGATACTATCAGAAATTGACGATGAAGATGGATCAAAGACCTATCCCGATTGGTTTGGAAATCACTCGGTAAAGAAAAAATCGAGAAATTCATTTGCGACAGATAACTAAATTATTTCTGTAGTTCAGAGGAATAAGAGAGTCACACTGTTGATTGTCAAATAGAAAATCACACCAAAATTTTTTGATTTTGAATCTATTATGAAACTGTTCAACGATGATGGAACCAAATCCAAAACGTTGAAATATCAAAAATATATTCCCTCTAGCGCATGTTTCTATTCCCAATGCAATAACGATGATATCAATCTTTATTTCCATTTTTGACATGGTTTTAACATGTTTAGGAATTATCAGTAGATAGATAAAACAGACGCACTCCAATAGCCATCGAGGGTTGGATTCAATGAAATGGTTAGCGAAAGAAATAAAATCTATGGCGGAATTTGTCGAAAGTAGAATTTTAGATATCGTCCCCATGTCTGTCAATTCCATTCATTTAGATTCCACATGCCATATATGCGAGAAACCTTCCAAGAAGACGACAAAATTGTAGCTGACCATAACAATTTTTCGGGTGAATTCAGGGGTTGGGCACATGATGCTTCATATAACCTCAACTATAGAAAGTCCTCTGTGGTTCCTGTTGTTCCTCATAATTTGACCGGCTACGACAGACATTACATCATTCGGGATATCATGAGATGGGACAGGGTGAGTCTTCTACCAATGAACGAAGAGAATTATATTCCTTTCAGGCAACATGTCGAGGCGACAGACATTGAATTCTGATTTATTGACTGTTTTCAATTCATAGGCACAAGCCTGGTCAAGTTGGTGGGCACGCTCAGAATTGAAGATCTCTATAATTCGAGGCGCGAATTTAGAACATTGAACGATTTTATCAATTTGCACTGATCAGGCGCAGAGGGCTATTCCCATACGATTTCATGGATTCCATAGAAGAAGTGTAGATAACAGCGTTGAAAGATATCGGCGAATTCCATAATCGTTTGGAGAAATGCGGCATCTCCGAACATGAATACCAACATGCTCAAAAGGTATGACAATCCTTCGATTTGGCAACGTTGGGCGACTACTCTAACTTGTACATGAAGACAGACACTTTACTTTTAAGCGACGTTTTCAAAAAAATTCTACAATTTGATCACGCTCCTTATGGGCTGGTTTCTGCTTGGTATTTTACCATGGCTATTCGTAGTCATTAATATGTATAGAAACCCTGGTGTATGCACTCATATTGAAAATGTGTGGGATCTAACGTTCGACAGATATGGCCTGCTTGATTTTTTGTATTATAGAAATTTTGAATGACTGCTGAGTAGATGGCAACAGCAAAGAGCAACTCTCCTGACAGATTCGTTCGAACAATCTCCAGTATTGTCAATGATTTTAGTGTTCATGATTTAGATTCTCACAACAAATCACAGGACAGTGGCAGATGCTACAGTTTCCTTCATTACTACACATATTCGAACTGAAGCTCTGACTTTTCGGTCCACTGTGACGCTGTCAAATTCGACAGTAGTCTCAAAAAAATTTGGGTTAGATTCAAGTAGTCCATACATGAAGTTATTTTCCATATATACATGCACGTTATAAGGTATTTTCAAATACCGAAAATAATGGAATTTTCCTAATCGAATGTCAGTTTACCACGATGGAATTCAGTGATGCATTTTTGAGAACCAATACTTTGAAATTATTCCAAAGCTGATAACAAATAAGTGAGTAATTTGTTGAGAATTGTTGGAACAAATGAATCTATGTGTCATTCTATACAAAATAATTGTGTTTTAGGTTGCTTCATTCCAATGTTGAACGAGCCCCTTTTGATGCAACATGAGATTTCTTCGGGACCAGAAGAAAACTTGGCAAGTAATATTTCAATCTTTTGTGTGAGCTCATCTTCAGTCTGAATGTCAATAGTTGGTGACCATTCTATTCCCCACTCAAATAGATTGCAGCATTTGTATATTATTGATACAGGAACCTCAACACTTTTGAGAAATATATTTCATTATCCATTTCTGAACTGTCGATTTCAACATATTTTTTTTAGGAAAAAAGGAACAGTGGGAAATAAATGACAGTCTATAACAATTTGGAAATTTAAATCTCCCCCGAAATTGGGTACCACTGAAAAGCATTTCTGAAGAGATGCACAATGATATATTTTGGGAACTTCTTGATATCGTCTTTCATATCTGTGATATTCCGATGGTAATCTTTTGGGTTTGAGACACGGCATATATTAAAAAAACATATCTTGTATACAAGAACTCTATAGACTGCAATGACTACTATCTATATGTACGTACACAGTTTTCTTTGTATTCAATGCACATAACTTGATATATTATGGGCCAAATTTCTAATTGTAATGCCACATTTCGGTATATTTCTTGGCTTCATTATTATATACATCTGCAAGCAATAGTAATGATACCATCCAATAGAACACACGCCTAATTACTTTCCTCATTAAATCAATCGATCGCAAAAAATGCTATCAAATTGAACCTTGATCCATTCTAAACCCATTCAATTGTTGACAGCTCATTGCCTATTCATGATATGGATGGGGATCATAATATATGTATCGGGTTGAATTTATTATTTATACTAAGCCTTATTGGAATTAAATGGAAATAGAATAAATCGAATTCAGTTACTTCAGTCATTCATTACATGTTCTCGAAAGTAGCTCCTAAAGAAAAAGTAACCGGTGAGAAATGGAGAACATGACCGGTAAGAAATCACTACCAAGGAAAGCAACTGAAATGTTTTAATTTTGTTTAAATTTTCATATCGAAGAGGATCCTTTGGAAATTTTGACGAACTTCTCCCCAGTGATATTCAAATTCAAGAGCAACACGATATTGAGGATTTTTCATTCCATCTATATATTCATTCATATAGGCTTCATTATTGCTGGAATTGCAGAAGGGATATCTCACGGAGAAAACAAGACTGCATTTCTGATGGGCACCGTAATATTCCTACCTGTAAGTTCAAAATTAGATTTTGTATAGCAATTTTTCATTGCATTTGAGTTGAATTTTTTCTATTGAAAAAAGGAATATATATATTGATGTGTAACTATTTTCTGTAAATTGGTCTCAGACAGTCAGACGTTATACCATATTTGTGAAAAACTTTGATTCCCCACGTGAATCCCTGAATTTTTCAAGATTATTGATTCTATCATTGAATCACGGAAATTTCCAGTGATATATGGTGTATATATTCTCAATGGCATCAGAAGTATTTCTATTTCTCTAGAAATGCTAAATTGGGAAATGGATATACATGAAAAACTGGTATTTTGTCCCCACAGTATGATTTTGCCTTCGCCAAGTATCTTTCCGATATTCGATAACGTTTTCTGTCATGAATATTTATGGGCTCCATCTTCATCTTAATATTAAGGCTCTTCAGCTACTCGACAACCGACCCCTGGTCCGAAGACTGGAAAGGACCAAAATATTTGGGTAAATCTAGTGTTTTGTGTAATAAAAAGAACATGTGCATGGCTCAAAGTGTTGAGCACATAGGACAATCAAAACAACAAGGACATTTAGTCATTTAGTTTGAAGGTTTATCCTAAGAAAACCAGTTTCAATTCAAAGATATCAACAAAATTGTGGTTATAACATTTTTCTATCGACATTCGCCTAGAGAATGCATCATTTTCATAATTGAAATATGACAAGGGACATTCAGGACGAATCCAGCAAAACGCCTGGTCCAAAGGTCGGTGTTTGTGGGTTGATATGATTTTAATTTTTGTATTTAATCGCATTATTTCAACAAATAATCATTATTTATCAGAAATTAAAATAATTGTTTGAATAATACAATCATCGTGACAATAAAATATTTTTGTAGTATCGTGAGTTTCAGAAAAATTAGAAACACTGCATTAGAGATACGCGGTCCAAATGGTCGATTTTTTTAATTCAGATCAGGTGGTATCTATATCCGTGCCTATTTCTTTTTCAAAAATCTGCAGTCCCAATTGTTTATATGCACAAATTTAATAATGACATTTTCATTGACAACATCAGGGCTTTTAAGAAAAAAAACTTCAGTCCCAACATTACGATTTTTTTCTCGCTTATAGCGGGGCTTAACGTGTTAATAATAGAAAAAACTCATCACAGATAAATAGATCTTCATTGGTCATATATACACAACTGGGCTTTGACAAGTCAGATGAAAAACAGAAAAATTATATAAATAAAATAACAATAGAAAAACAATATTCGTCATTATATACAGTAAGCAGATGAAATCGATAAATATAAAATTGTAAATGACGCTTACACTGTGGAATCAACGAAACAACATATAAGTTATAACTTACGAGTAAATGGGTCAATTGTGAAAAATCTGTTGACAAGAACTCATCAGAATCGTAAACACATTATCTACCAGAAACCGCTTGATAACTGATTTGAAAAGTACGCACTCGAGAACTTGGGCATCATAGGGTGAAATATTGAAGAACTACAATCATCTCTATGTGGAAATTCAGCAATGATTCGAGTAGCCTCCCTCTACATGGAAAAAACTGTTGAGGCATGTGCCGAGTGGCCCCACACTAATAAAGCATAAGATATTGAAGACTGGATGAGTGCATAGTGATCCATTGATAATGTTGTCTATGTCAAACAATATTGCAGGTTGCGCAGTACAAACATTTTCCATGATATATTCCCGCGGACAAAAACCGTATGTTTTTCCCATGTTAAATTTACTATCCAAGAGAACACCCAAAAACTTATCGCAATGTGAGTTGTTAGGCTCTTTATGTTGTTTAAAGCTGAAAATCAATGCTTCAGACTTTTTCTTGTTTAGGGCTAACTTATTATAATTGAGCCAAGACTGTGTCAAAGGAAGACTATCATGGGCCTCAGTTAGCAGCATGCTAAAAATCGCTATTTGAATAGGTAAATGTGGTGTCGTCAGCAAAAAGGGGGAAATTTGCTGAAGGAGCACTATTTGTCATTAACATAAATAAGAAATAGAAACGTACCTAGAACAGAGCCCTGTGATACCCCAAATTTAATGTTAATTGATTTAGAGCTGTCGTTCTTGAAATAAACGAATTGAGATATGTTTGTCAAATAGGACCTTATCATGTTTTGGCTACTTTCAGAAAAGTTATAATATTTCAGTTATTCAATAGTGTGCGGTACACAGTCAAAAGCTTTACTTAGGTCTAAGAATTGTACATGGACATATTCTTTGGTCTCAAAGCCTTCTTTAACCAAATTAATTAATGAATTAATTGCCGCGGTTGTCGATAAATTAGCCCTGAAGCCGAATTGACAACAACTAAATGAATTAAAGTTTTCAAAATGAGCTGTCATTTGAATTTCAAGAAAAACTTAAAAAAAAATTGCAGATATAAAATCAATCATATAATAACTCACAAGCAGTTGGGTGAAACAACTTTCAATGTATAGTAGACTGATTCTCCAATGTATTATGGAAAATGAGTTTTCATAGATACATAAAAATGAAATGAATGATTGAATATAATTTATGTTTAAAAGTATTTGGAGTTAGTAGTTTAGCATTTTGGCTAGATTCGTTGAAAATTTCATGTAAATATCCTTCCAGATCGCTTCAGTGAACTGTGATACAGAATTATATAAATGTTTTTATTTCAAATCGTAGAACATTCGACATATCCAAAGAAATAATATAAGATAGAAAATAATCCCTCAATCCATCTCGATCACGAAAAGAAAGCTACAGTATCTCAACTATGAACTATGAACACTCATAGTGTACAAAGGATAAATGAGATTATTTGAAAGTGAGTGATTATACAAATAATTCCAATGCTGCACAAAGAAATATCCATTCAATCATCCACTTCTCATGGGAAAATATCATTGTAGTGATGTTACTAGAATGACTGTAATAATATGGGAAGTTATGCATGTTGATATGCCTATAATAATGCTAAATATTGAAAAAATTGTACCCATAACATCTAGTATAAGTCGACAGTTTCAGTCTGTATGCACTCATCTTGGCCTCTCCAATAACATGCAAGTCAAGGGGTTCGAAGTTCAGGATGATTTCCATTGCAGCTGTTGAAGTGTTATCCATCGCACCCATAATGCAGAGACTGGCAAGCCTCTGGATTTTCCCAATGTTGGTTTTTGCCTGTCTTTGATTTGTTTTTGGCCACCATAAGAGTGAGCCATAAGTTACTCTGGGTCTTTTTACCAATAGGTAGAGCCAATGTATGGCTTTGAGCCCCCAGGTTTTTCCAAAAGCTCTCCTGCACATCATGAAGGTTATCTTGCCTTTGTTGGTTACATGTTGAAGATGCGGGTTCCAGGTTAGTTTCTTGTCAAGAATCAGCCCTAGATATTTCACCTGCTCTACTACTTGTTATGTTCCGCCGAATAGTCTGGGAGGGATGAGATCTCCCATGTTTCTTGTCTGGGTGAAGGAAATCACTGTTGTTTTGTTCGGATCTGCCCTTAGGCTCTCTCTGTTGCACCATTTCTCTACTGTCCTCAATGCATTTTGCATTAGCTTTGAGGTTGTTCGAGAATTCTTTCCTCTGATGAGAATGACCAAGTCATCTGCATACTCTTGAGAGTAATACCCTTGGTTATTCAGAGAAATTAGCAGTTCATCTACAACCATGTCACACAGAAGGGGGTGCCTCTGGAAATTTCGACCTGCTCTGTTTCCTCGAACATGTTGGCTTGGACCGGTCTATCGTGAAGCATTGAGTGTATCCACCTGCAGGAGGTTTCATCAATGCCTCTCCGAGTGGCCGCAGATACCATACTTTCAAAGGAGGTGTTGTCGAAGGCTCCTTCAATATCTAGAAAAGTGCATAGTGCAATTTCTTTGTTTGCTGGAGACTCTTCAAGCCTTGAAACAAGCCTGTTAGATAGGCATGTTGGTTTTGATGTAAAGGCCGTTCTATAAGAGCGGTTTTCCCTATGTCTCTATTTATCAGTTTTTCTAAGCCTTTCAGAAGAAATAAAGATGGGCTTAATGGTCTATATGCCTTTGCCTGGTTGTATGAGTCCCGTCAAGGTTTTGGAATGAAGACCACGTTTACAGTTTTCCAGGTTTGAATTATCCATCCCAATGCAAGGTTCAGCCTGTACAGTCTGCATAGTTCTGATGCTAGATATCCAACTCCGCTCTGAAGTAGTATGAGAAATATTCAATCTGTGCCAGGAGACTTGTAAGGCTTGAAGGAGTTTATTGCCCACACTACTTTTGAGTGAGTTACCGTTCGTTAAGCCACTTCCCAGTCTGCTCTCTTTGCCCTCAAGTGAAGGTTTGCAGGGATTTCATATCTGGAGTTTTGGTTTGTGGTGACAGTGGATCCTGGAAAGTGTGTATGGAGCAAGAGTCCCATTGTTTCCTTTCCTGTGTGATAACCGTTGGGTTTTTTGGAGGTCCCAATGGATTGATGGGGTCTTTGGAAAGGATGCGGTGGAGTCTCGCTCTTTCTGGGGTTTGTTCTATGTCCTCACAGAACTTCCTCCATGACTTTCTTTGTTCCCCTCTGAGTTTGTTGTTGTATTCTGTGGGTGTTTTGAAATAATCCTCCCATTCACCAGTTTTTTCTGTTCGATTGAATAGTTTGCGCGTTTTATTTCTAAGATATGCGAGTTAGGTGTTCCACCAGCCCACTTTACTTTTAGTGGTGCTGCGCTTCAAAGGGCAAATTATATCGAGTTATTATGGCCTCCTGTAACATTAGGAAGGTTTGCTCTATATCATGAATCGTATTTGAGTTAGGTTTGACATTTTTGAAATTTGTGAGATTTGCCTTGAGCTCCTCCCAGTACCCCGGCCAGTTGGTTTTTCTGGAATCTCGACACATTACTGCAGGTTAATTGACGTAACCAATCTTCACATGTATGTGTTGGTGATCTGAGTTTGGAGGTTCCTCAGATGGTGCCTATTTGCCGATGTGTCAAACCACCAAAGAAGAGTCAAAGATTTCCCGTCTGTTACGGGTTACGAAGGTTGGCTCATTGCTCTATTGAGTACTTCTAGGTTACTGGAGACAATACATCCAAGCAATGACCCACATCTTGTGTTCATGTCGGTGCTCCGCCACACTGTATTATGGGCGTTCGCGACGGCTCCGATAATAAGCTGGAGTTTGTGGTCTTCACAGTGTTTAACCGAAGCCCTCACTTGTTCTGATGGTGGAGCGCTTGTAGAGTAATAAGGCATGTAGAAGGAGGCTAGTACTATGTTCCTCTCTACTCCATTCTTGATGTAGGTCGTCTTGATGTCCCTGTAACACAATTCTATTAGATTCAAGACGTTTAAATCATTCCTGGCAATAATGCAGGATCTGGCATTTCAGTTCAGATTGTAAATAAGCTCACCTTTGGATTCCAACCCCCTCTGACCAGCCATGGTTCTTGTATTAGGGCCACGTCGATGTGGCCCTGTGCAAATTTTCTGTCAGGGTTGCAGTAGCAGCCTAACTTTGCTGCAGGTTGGCTTGAACTGCCCGCAGCATCTGGAATGTTCCTGTTCTGGCTAACTTGCTTGAAGTTTATCTGCGTTAGCCCCAGGAATGCTTTCATTTCCCTGGCTTGCAGGTTCTTCGAAGAGGTCTCGTCGATTTGGAGGACAAGAGTTAGACCCGAGGCCTCCTCTTGTCTCTTGATGACAAGCCATTCTTCAGTATCTATCCTCATGTTCTGGCTTTGGAATCCATTCCACCACCTCGGAAGTATTCAGGATATCCTTGGCTAGCCCTACTTTCAGGACAGCCCCCTCCCAAAGTATCAGTCCGGGGATAATCTCGAGTAGCCAGGATTTGGTGGTTTCGTCCGAGCATGTCAGGACCAGCACGCCCTTGTCGACGTAGCTGTTTCTGAAGTTCGGACCCTTACCCGGCTCACACTCGAGGATTTTCCCGGTAATTGCTTCCTGCAGGAGAATCCCTTGGTTTTCTGATAACTGGTGATCTGGATCACTCTCCGGAGCAACACTTCTCTGTGAGCGGTCTCTCTTCTTGTACGGAGTTTCTGGCTGCCCGCTGCTTCCAGCGATGCTGAAAGTTCGTTCAGGGAAGCCAGTTTTTGCTTCTGGGTATGGACCACGTCGGTTGCTTCGTAGTTCACTGGGTTTAATTTCTTCCCCAGCTGCCTTGACCTCCGCGATCCGCGCCTCTCTTCTAGCAGCTCCTGAGAGCTTTCTCCGCGCGAGATGTGAACGATTTACCTCTGACGCGACGTGCCTTGGGGCAGGTGTTTCTGGAGGTTCAGCGGAGCTGCCACTGCCTCCAGAGAGTTCCCTGCTCTTTGCTTCCGGGAGTTTCTCAGAGGTGTTTGACCATCTGCTGATCCCTCCTCGGTTGGGTTTGCGGTTTCTGGTGCCAAGTGCGATTCAACTGGAATTTCCTCGACTTCCATCTCCGCTTGTGATGATGGGTCTTTTTCATCTTGAAGTTTCCCATGGTTGTTTTTTTTGTTTCGTTGGTTTCCATATTGTTCCCACGAGTGTGAGGGAAAGTGTCGTCCACACCTGCGGTACCCCCTGCGCAGGTGTATGTTAAATTACTTTGGGAGGTCGCCATGTATTCCAGAGGCTCCGTTATTGATACCTGATTGGCTCAGGTATCATCCATCCCTCGGCACGGGTCGCTCAACTCCTTGCATTAAGCCGTGATGTGGTGGCTTTTGGTTTGAGATTGACGTAGAGATCCGCAGGCTTTGACCTTTCTGGTCATTTCCACTGGATTTTCCTTGTCAACCCCGTTATCCAGCGATACCGCTTGGAGGTAGCCACCTACGTTTCCGCAACCCATCCTCATCCCTTGTAGGAGGTGAACATGTGTTAACGCAAACTACTCGCTCTCTCACACATCGTATCAATGATATATTTCTTTTTGAAATTACGTTCTTTCATAGCCGCCAGTGACATCGTTTCCCATTGGGATCTTTTCGGAAATTTCCCTAACATCATTATTGTAAAGGGGTTTCTCTCCCTATTATCAAACTTTGGCGCTTTTCACTATTCTCGGTTTTCCTCGGGCGCCACCTTTAGCTTTATAGTGGAAAAGGCCACTTTTGCTCCGGGCAGTCTCAGTGGAGAAAGACACTCCGGGGGTCAATATAGTCGTGACACTGTAACAGGGCCAGCAAGGCAGGTTTTAATTGCCTTTAACTGGGTTTCGGACCTGGGTGGCGACTGCGCACTAGATGTTTAAATTCTACTCAAGATAGTAAATGAAAGAATACTAAGAACAGGATAAACAGGTATATTAAAAATAATGAAATACAGTGAGGGCGGCTGACGGCGGCCTCAAGTTATCACAACAAATGAACACATGGCAAGCACTATATACAGAGAAAGCAAGGAGGGTGTTTTCAAGCAAGCGGGGTGAACTTAACAACCAAAAGCTCTGCGGGGGTTATGTACGGACCCGTATGCAGAAATTACCAGCACAGCATTGAAATGAATATGTGCCTCTTACGATCATGCGCACATCGCATCTGTGGTACTTACAAACATTTCCTGATATCTTCTACCTGATACAACATATTTACCAAACTCCGATCACACTGCTTCGGCAAGGTCCGGGACGGTCGTGGACTGCTTCGGTCTCTGGCTCTCACTCTGGACTCTAGTCGGACGCGTGGCTGCTTCTGCTGGGCTGGGCAAGCTACTGATTCTTTGAAATATGTCGAAACGGAACTACGGCCGGCTTCTCCCTCTTTTCCGAATCCCTCTCGAACGACTTATATGCGCGCGCCGTTTTGTGGACTCTGTCGCTTGCGATACAAATTATACTTTCACAGAATAATTACCCAGCTTGTAAAAATCCTTCGTGCTTGTGACGTCAGCTCGGTGCGTGCGCCTCAACTGTACTCTCGTGCTTCTGGCGGAAAACTTCTCTCTGACGTGTTGGCTGGCTTCGCTGCTTCGGAACGACTGACTGCTTTCTCTCGCCTTTGATCCAACGTCCAGAATATCGGCCTCCCTTCCTTCAAGACGTCAACGGCTGCTCGGACACAGTGTCATGTTCTCGGTGGCGACGGCTGTGACGTCAGCTCGGTATCGTATACTCTTGGTTCGACTGGACTGCTGGCTCGGGCTGCTCTCGGAGGACTGCCAGGGGACTCAATATGCTCCGCGACGTTTATTTCCAATACCGATCGCTGTTGTTTCAATCATTCGTTTCCGATTCGCTGGCGCGCGCAATTTCCAATCGTTCGTTCTTCACAACCACGCTCGCGGTATTGGCGTGAGCTACGGAGGGTGTTTAGCCTATTTATCGGGTTAGGGGTGATTCACGGATTTATCACGAACCTGAATGGTATTTCTAGACCTATTATCACTTTCAAGCGGGGTTTAATTCCTTACAGGGAGCTTTTGGCTGATAAATATAGCGGGAAAATAGTAACTTCGTTACATTATGTTTTGAAACACCAATATCTGCTTTTGTGTTACTGTTTGGTATTTTGTTCCTTTTCTGCTTCATTTTCTTGGTATATTTCATGAACGTTCACCAAATTTCATCTCTTATAACCTCATCAACTTGTTTTCGTTTCATTGATCTGTTAGTTTCGTTGAAATGTATATTCTTCTGATGATTTTTTTTCATTCCTAGAAACCAATAGAAACTTTGTAGTGAGGATATTCAGTTATAAATAAACTTCAAGGTTAACTATTTTTGTTTCAATTTAAGATTCAAACTACACAAGTGAATTCGTTTTTAAATCAATTCTACGTCTATCTATTTGAAAACTTGTTCAGCTCTCCTTTCATTTTGACCAATCCCGCCGTCACCTGGACCGACGTGGCTACTCGGCCAATTGGTCAATATTTCAATTGGTTACAACTCTCAATAAAAATCACTCATGTACCTTTTTGTCTATCAAAACATAGTGATAATTTTCTACCAATAAAATTGCCGTGGGAATTCTTTGAGGCATTTTGTTTTCATTGTCTGACAACGTATATTTTCAATTTGACGTCTGTCATCATTTCGCATGCAAAGTGTAAAATGTATCAAAAACTGCTTAGTACATCATATCATTTTTCAATGAAATGTGTTTATGATTGTAACATAAACAAATAGTCTATAGAATACCACACGAGAGTTCGATGAAGTCTCGAACTTGTTGCCATTTGGTAATAGCTACTCGAGCCGATCGGGCTCTCGTGTCTATTGCCTGGCAACAAGTTTTTGAGAATATGTCAAATGAATTTCAATTTATTTTCACTCGCTGAACTTGAACATCCAAATTCTTATTTTCAAATTTCTGATTCCTGTCGATTGATGGGGAGACCTCAAACATAATGTTATCATTCATTCCGAACGGCATCCAAAAAACTATATTGATGAAATTATTTCCAGTGAATAATTCAGTTGAAATAACCAACACACGGCACTGATAACAGAATATTGTGAAAGTGTGAAATTATTCTGCTTCACCAAACAGGTATCCAGCAAGCCCAGTATTTATTCCTAAAATATATTTCATAGTGCCTTCACCGATAATATAAGCGATAAGGGCCACAAGACAGAACTTTATTTTGTGCCAGGAACGATTCGAAAGTGAAAACACTGGTAGTATATGAATTTCACATTTGCTGACAATGAACATATCTCGAAGGCCTCTTTTCTGTTTTGCTAGTCCGTTTGAGATTATAAACAATTCAACAGCCAATTTACCACAAAATGTTCATCAGTCAGCAATTCTTGGGAATCATAAAAACCTATGAAAGAAGACATACAATTAATTCGACTGGAATATTGAGAACAGCTTGAGATATGTACAAAAAAAATTGTGAAAGTTTTGTGTTTTTCAAGTTAAGTGAAACCACAAGATTTGTTAGAAGTTAACTTCCGGATTATGATATATCATTTCCCTGAATGACATGTTTCAACAAGAAAATCTCCATTATTTAACGTTTTGGGAAAAAAACACATCTGCATGGTTCGTGTAGGAAACTTTATTTGCTGATAGATTCCAAATTATGCTAAAGTTTTCGTCCTTTGAAAAATCATTTCAGTATTTAAAACTTGCCACTGCATACCATAAGTCTACCAACTTGATGAAATTAATGTTGCTACATTATGTATGTCAAAATGTTTTCAGTGAATTATAAATTAATAATAAATTTATTCACTCACATAATAATATAAGCAATATAATACGTTATAATAGTAGTAGTATAAGATAAGGGGCGCTCACAGAAGGAAACAAGAATAGAAGGAATTCAATCGGTTCGAGTACCGGACAAAAAGTGAATGAACGAGCCGGGGAAAACAGTAAGGCACTGACAGATAAAGTGACTAGGAGTAATTCAGCAGGATCGCCCAGGGATGTAGGAAAGAAATCTGGAACAACATCTCTCCATAAGAACGTAGCTGTGCTGGATGTGAAGTGGGAAGAGGAGTCCGAAAGGAAAAGGAAGAGGAATAGTATCGGTGAGGAACGAGGGGCGAAGAAAAGGGGATGGCAGCTAGATAAATTTAAAACGCTCACCAAGCATGTGGACTCTATTGCCAGGGAAATGAAAATGAGAACCAGGGACAAGCCTGAAGTGGGAGACGGCATTGGTGACCTGGTGGACATGTTGAGCAGCATGACAAGCCAGCTCATGACCAGCGATATGCAAGAAGCACTTATACATTATGGAACAGACGAACAGGTTAGTACAGCTGAGGAAATCGGCGGCTCTCCAGAGGCAGGCAACGAACAAACAGTGAAACCCGTCTGCACCTGCACGTGCACGTGCTTAGCTTCGAGGCTCAGTTCACCGGAAGATCTGCGAGACGTTTACGAATACGAGGGTTTTGAACAAGTAGGTAGGCTGCAGTGGGACAAGTCGGTCTTCACTAATACGGGGGTCATCGTGGGAAATCCTCTCAACACGGACGACTCGGTGGTGAAGGTGGTCATGGTAGAACCGGACGACCCAGGAATGGATAACAGCATCCAGAAACTGTATAGAGACAAGTTCCTGAGCTCGCCAAGATAGGGGGATTTCGAGGTAATTGAACAGACAACAAGGGTCAGAGGAACCGGCAACTGTACCAGAACGAAGGTAATCAGGATAGCGCACAACGGGACCCCCCAGGACTGTGGCCTTTATTGGAACAAATCAGGAGTGAAACTACTGGCGACGAATGTGTATTCATCATGTAAGGGTATGATATGCTCCGCAAGATGGTAGAGTGCGTCTTCCATGGGAAAAAAACAAGGGTGGACATCTACACGACGTCCCTACCTAAGGGGAATCCCAGAGAGAGGAGCACCTACGGGGTTATAGTAACGCAGGCAGACGGAAGGGTGTCATATAGTGACGTATTGAGCAAGCTCAAAACAGCAGTCGGTAGCACCGACTACGTAGAAGCGATTAGGGGAATAAGGAGCACAAGGGACGGTAACCTGCTCCTCACACTGGATAGAGATCCTGAAGCACTGGGTGCGATAAATAAGGCTCTGGGAGACGAAGGATCCCTAAAAACAAGGAGGCTAGGGGAAGATCCCTCTGAATCAATTAATCTCAGGGCATGTCAGGGGACGTTACTGAGGATGATATCATCGGTGCTATCAGATCAAGGATTGGGATATGGAACCAAGACTGCAAGCTCAGCCGCATAAGACCACTCGGCAATCAAACCGCAGCGGCTACGTTAACCCTCCCGAGAGAACATGCAAGGGCACTGATGAAATATGATACCGTCAGGATAGGTCTTGTTCGATGCCAAATTGAGAGACGGGTGAACGTGCCCAAGTGGCAAGGGTGCTGGAGTTATGCACATAAAAGGAGGCTTGTGAAGGGCCGGACAGGACGAAGAGCTGCTATAGATGCGGGCAAGAAGATCACTCCGCCGCCAACTGCAGCAAGGAAGAGCATTGCCCCATCTGCCGGGAAAATGGTCACAGAGTGGGCACAATAAAATGCCCAGCATTTAAAGAGGCACTGAGGACGGCCAGGTCAGGAAAAAGACATGGCGGGAGGGAAAGCAGGACCATGGTGGACGATGGCGTGTTCCGACAGGGAGAACCAAACGTCTCTACATTCACAAAGGACAGTACACTGCATGGGATACCGACCCAGGACGAATTGAATGAATCCCACTCTGTTCTGATTGGGCTAATAGACGAATCGCTCACCGGGCGTAATGATGTAGGGGTAGGGGTAGGCCATACAAGGCTTAAAAATGATCCAGATATTACAGGTGAATGTCGATAGACGGAGACATGCGCAGCACCTGCTGCTGAGGACGGCGATGGAAATACACGCGGACCTGGTTCTCATCCAGGAACCGTGTCTATCCATCACTAGGGCAGATACCAGATGGATTATGGATTTGGATGAGAACACAGCGGCCTGGTGCAGAAACAGAACGTGCGGAGTCACCAGCCATACAGCGGAACACGGCTTCACTTGCCTAGACTTTGATGGCTTTGCTATCTACAATTGCTACATCTCACCCAACTCCACTCAGACTCGATTCCAGCAATATATCGACGAGCTGGCGCAGCATGTGCGGGACGGAAATAGGGAGGTGATCATATTGGGCGACTTTAATGCAAAATCCAGCTTGTGGACAGGCAACATCACGGACGCGAGGGGACGGTACATTGAGGACTGGATGAACGCAACGAATATGATGGTACATAATTGCGGAAGGGAACCCACCTTCGTAAGAGCGGCCCAATCGTCAATCATAGATATTACCCTAGCTTCCGACCGGATCTCTACGAAGGTTAATGACTGGCAGGTCTCGCAAGAGGAATCCGGTAGTCTCCACAGATATATAACCTTCCGGGTAGAGACCAATCTCCAGGTCAAGAGGACAGAACAGCCGCGGCAGAGATGTATAGATCAAGTGACCCTCAAGGATACCCTGCAACTGCTTGAACATAACATTACTGACACTCAGGGCTCACAGAGGTAATTAGGAATGCTCAAGAAAGTAGCACGGTGCGGACCAACGCAGGGCGGACAGAAAGCAACCCGTATGGTGGAATGATACCATCAAGGAGAGCAGGCAATCCTGTACAAACGCTAGGAGAGAGCTCACCAGAATGCGCGGCAGGACAAATGCCCCGCAAGACCAGGTTGACGAACTGGAAAGGGTCTACAAGGAAGCGAGGAAGGCGATGAAGAAAGAAATTATTGGGGCAAAAAAGGAGGAGTGGAAGTTGCTGTGCGACAGACTGGAGGAGGACCCATGGGGGCAGGGATATCGGATCGCGATCAGGGACCTGAAGGGATTCAGGTCTCCGTACGAGATGGATGAAGCACGCAGGAAAACATACTGCTTGAACTCTTTCCTGGGACAGCAGAGGTTGACCCCGAAACCAGGAGCCTGACATAGAACTACCCCTCCACCCATTTACTAGGAAGAGCTAAAAGAGGCAGCGCGGAAGCTGAAGAGCAGGAGATCCCCGGGGCCCGACGGGATCCAACCGGAGACGGTGAAGTACGCCATAGAGGCGATACCAGACACAATACTCACGATAATGAATGGATTACTCAGAGAAGGAGTCTTTCCAGGCAGCTGGAAAAAAGGCAAGGCTATCCTGATTCCCAAAGGGGATTCAAGAATAGATGGGAAACACAGACCAATCTGTCTTCTGGACTGCCTTGGGAAAATATATGAATACCTATTGAAGGCCAGGCTGAAGAGGAGTTAGGAAACAGAGAGGGCATAGCCAGCACCCAGTTCGGCTTCATAGCCAAAAGATCAACGGTAGGAGCCATCAAGCACGTGCTGGAGAGGGTGAACAGTGATCGGAAGGTATGGGGAGCGGTGATCATGATTGACATAAAAATGCCTTCAACACGGCAAAGTGGCACCTGATAAAGCACGAACTGGGCCGGCTTCAAATTAGCCCCTACTTACGCATTGCAATCGGGAGTTACTTATCGAGTCGAGAGCTGACCTCTGGGAAAATAAGGATGAACCTGACACAGGGTGTCCCGCAGGGTTCCGTACTCGGTCCCACTTTGTGGAACGTGTTATACAATGGCATCCTAACGCTGGACCTCCCGAAGAATTGCGCAACCGTCGCGTACGCCGACGATCTTGCACTTATAATCACGGCCGACAAAAGTGACGAGCTGACGCGCACTGCAAACCAGAGCCTAGCAATAATTAAACGCTGGACGGAGGATAATGGGTTAGAGATTGCCCCGCAGAAAACCGAGGCTATCATAATTAGGGGACGCAGGAAGAGGGAAGGAATTCGCTTCGAGCTGGCTGGCACGGAGATAATTCCAAAAAGATTCGTTAAGTATCTCGGGGTTTGGCTTGACGACAAACTGAGGTTTAATAAACACGTCAGGGAGACCTGTGACAAGGCGAATAGGCAGGTGACGGCCCTAACGAGGGTCCTTTCAAACACAAGGGGACCTGGCCTATATAAGAGAAGAGTGATGTACGGAGTGGTGCAGTCCGTCCTCCTATACGCGGCTCCCGTGTGGGGCGATGTCACCAGAGTGAAGACATACAGGGGCATGTTGATATCAACGCAGCGGAAGATGCTACTCCGCGTGGCCATGGCCTATAGGACTGTGTCGGCTGACGCACTGTGCGTCATAACGGCAATACCGCCAATAGACCTCATGATAGAGGAAAGGATACGTCTGGATTCCATTCCCAATCTGACTGAAAGGGGAAAGAAGGAAGAGAGGAACAGGACCATTGAACAATGGCAAACGCGATGGGATGAAAATACTACTACTGCTCAATGGACCAGAAGACTCATTCCGAACCTGAGAGCGTGGATAGAATGTAGCCATAAGGGCACAAATTACTATGTAACCCAGGCCCTAAGCGGGCATGGGTCTTTCAGAAAATACACCTATAAGATAGGAAAAGCCGCGGACGATTGGTGCTTGTATTGTGGTGAATGGGATGACCCAAATCACACAATATTTGGATGCAAGAGATGGGAACGAGAGCGACACAACGCGGAAATGGCCTTGGGGGTAACAATTGTGCCTGAGAACATGATCGGACTCATGATCACTGATGAAAGAAGATGGCAGGTGGGCTACAATTTTCTAAGACAGGTGATGGAGGCTAAAGAAAGGGAAGAGAGGGCTATGCAAAGGCAGGACCGATTCCCAATAAATGACGGAGATGAACTGTGATATTTGAGTCTGTGATACCTATGTTTGTGATATTTTAGTATAGTATTTTATTTATTTTATTTATTTATGTACTGTACGTGACGTGACGTGGAAAATCCATGCGAAGATAGAGAAAGAAGCAGCTGCATGGTACGCCGCCTATGCTTGACGCTATGTCGACAAGATGGTCCCAAGCATAGGAGGGCGAGGGGGGGGTTTTAGTCGGAGTTGCGCCCGACACTACCTGAGCTGATAGACACAAGGCCCAGGTGCCAAGCGGTTTCCCCCTTCAAAACAAAAAAAAAAAAAAAAAAAAGTATAAAAATAAAAATAATGAACAATAATGTACCAATATGAGAGTGTAGCAATTAAGAATATAAATATAAAATATATAAAAATATAGAAGATACACACATATATACTGTGATAACTGAATAATTTATAACAGAACACAATGAAAAATTTGAAATTAAAGCAAGAAACAGTAGATTTATTCAACATTGACTTTTAGAATATTTGAATTTGGATCAATTTCATCTGGAGATTGGTTGCACGGGAGATGCGATACACAAGTAATCTTGAAAATATATAGAAAACCTAAACTCCGAGTTATGGCGAGTTTCTACAGCACATGAACTAAAACGAGAATTAAATTAAGTAAAATGAAACGTAATATTTTTCAGAGTCTTAATGAAGCTGAATACTTCAATATAAAAAATAAGAAGTCGTTAATCATCATTCTACCTGCTGTATAAACCCACCATTATTCTCAACAATACCGTACCTAAATATCAACATCTCACAGCATCAAACGTTACTTTACTTTGAGGACATAACATTACCAGATTCAGCCATCTGCCATCAGATGGTGCGCGCAGTATCATTTTTATTTGAATTCCCAGCAGAAACTGAGCTCTCTGAAATAGAGACAGAAAATCAGTTTTCTTTGAGTTTCAACGATTGATTTTAATTATATCTAGTAGCCTTAATTCTTATTCACAGATATATCCCTCTCCAATGTGGATATTAGGTATGATTCAATAACATTTTATGTGTCAAATCCCTTTACGTTTGTTGTTGGCTCAGAAGAATAAAATTGAATCAGAGATAAATTCCAACAATCGTTCAAATGCCAGCAGAATAATTTGAATTTTCATTCGACTCATAGGTGAAGTTGTTCGTGTGTCCAGCCAGCTCAGCATTTATTCGTCAAATATATTCTTAGCGCTTCCACCGATAACATGGGCGATTACTGCCAAACGACATAACTTTTTTGTATTGTACCAGGACCGATTTGAAAATAGATACACTGGTGGTATATGAATTTCACATTTTTCGGAAATGCAAATGAAAACCCCTCGACGACCACTTTATTGTTTTGCTAGTCCTATTGGGTTCAGAATTACTATAACCACTAATTTACTACAAATTTTACATCACAGTCAGCATTTTGTGTACATTAAATCAGTCAGTGGACGAAGAGAAGAAATTGATCTGAATGGAATATTTTGAGTACTGCATGAAATATGTGCAAAAGGAAATGTGATAGTATTCGAAACCACAAATACTTCTGGATAATGATATATCATTCTGCTGAGTAACACGTTTCTACAAAGGAATTTCCATTATTCCACATCTTGGTACTTTGTTTATTTGCTGGTAGACTCTAAATTATGCTCGAGTCTTTCCTTCGAAAGAGCATTGCCAGTATTAAAAACTTGCCACTCCATACCCTATCTCTACTAATTCTTTGGAATTGATTTTTCTACATTATATATGTTGATATTCTTTCAGTTGAGTAATTTTGACGATATATTGAAAATAAAACTACACTTTTCGAGTATCGGTTAGTTTCTACAGCACAATGAGGAGTAATAATTTTCAGAAAATTTGTAAAACTAAATAACTCAATGTTAAGAAGAGAAGTCATTATTCTTAAATTGGCATAAGATTTTAAGTAGGCAGTACTTCAATACTCTATACTTGAAAAATTGGTTTGTCATTGTTTTGGCAAATGAAAAATTTCAAAGTTTCCTCCATTAAAATCGGCATTTTGAATCGACAGTGCCTTGCTTCACTGAAAAAAACAACGCCCTGTTGACAACACTAACGATATAATAGAGTTTTTCGTCATCTAACGGCAACATAATTTGTTTCTGGTTATGAGAGCAAATACAAAGTAAAGTTTATCAAAATTATTCCTGATAACTATAAAAATCAAATAAAAGATAACTCTTTTGTTCCATTTTTTATTTCATATTGCTTTGTATTTCATTCAATTTTTGTATAGAAGTGTTGAGGTTGTTGTATAGTTTCAACTTTCTGAATTACTTCATTCTGTTGTAATTTCATTCTACATGCTGTAGAAAACCACAATTATTTCCAATAATACCGTGCCAAAATATTCACATCATAACATCATCAAAGGTCACGTTACTTTGAGGACCATAACATCTCCAGATTCAGCTATTCGCCGTCAGATGGTGCGCGCAGTATGATTTTCATTTGATATAATATCTACCGTCCACAGATTTGAATTACCAACATGAACGGAGCTCTTTAGAATCGAGACGAAAATATTTTTTTTTATTTCAATTATATCTACTAGCCTTCATTCTGATGATATTTCATGATTCAAATTCATTCACGATCTACATCTATGGTTCAAATGCCAGCAAAACATTCCTATTCGACTGATAGGAGGGTTGATACAGTCATGTTACATTTTGAAGTACGGTTGCCTTGATCAAGTTGTAATGTCGAATTCATGCTAGATACATCCGAAGACGTATGATATTTGGAAACAAATTAAATATTTCCAATTAAGATATGTAAATAGGTAATCGTGAATACAGAGATCTCATTCACTATCAAATAAGATATCAAATTTGAAAGGGGAATTATGATGATGATTCCATAGAATAAATCATATACCGCCCTTTTTTCATATATGTATATATATATATATATATGAAAAGAGGGCGGTACCACTTTATTATTCTTCCATCATTTCCAACCTTTCATCCCATATTTTGTGATTCCCTTGAGATGTTAATCTTTCTTAAGTATTTTATCACCTCTTGTATGTATCTCTCTGTAGGGTTTGATGAAGGATATCTAATTCTTGTAAAATTTAATTGTATACCAATATCCTCATTTTTTCATTTGTAAAATATGTAGCATTATCAAGAATTATTTGTTCTGGTTTCCCTATTCCCACTATGAATTTTGTTAAGGAACTTCTGACAGTTTTAAAATTGGTTTTCTTTGTAGGATATAATTTAATGAATTTTGAAAAATGATCCACAATTACTTAAATATGTTTATTATTGTTATGATTTTGTATTAAATTGCTAACAAAATCTATTGAAATTATTTGTCATGGTTCGCTTGTGATGAAACTTTTTGGTTCATTTTTATTTATTTTATTTTTATGTTTACCTAATTGACATAATTCACATTTTGTTATTATATTTTTAGTCAATTCCAAATCCTTTGTAACTTTCCCTGAATATCATCCAAGTTTTCCTTATTCCTATATGTAGATATTTTTCGTGAATATATTCAATCACCTCTTCTGACAATTGTTTTGTTATCACATATAATTCTTCACCATTAACAATTTTAATCACTATACCATTCATTTGTACTGTTCCTCTTTTTTCTTTGTCTGAAAATTTGTTTTGATCTTCTATTATTTTGCTTTCCGAAAATAACCCTATATTACTTCTGAAAACATTTACCCCTATTTTAATTTGTCTAGGAATGTGAGATTTTTCCATTCTTGTTAATGTATCAGTTACTATATTTTGTTTCCCTGGTATATGTCTAATTTCAAATGTGTACTCTTGAAGTAACAATTCACTCTGTTACTTGCATATTTACAGTTTACTATTAACATTAGTGCTTCATGGTATGTTTCAATATAAAATTTGCCTCCTAATAAATAAAATCTTAATTTAGTAATGCAAGAAATTATACCAGCCAACTCTAGTTCAGTGACACTGTAATTATGTTCATGTTTTTCAGTAATTCCTGATACAAAAGGAATAAGATTTTTTTTTCCTTGTTGGATTTGAACTTACACCCCTGCAAATCTTTGCATAGATGCATCAGTAGATAAGCTATGCGGGTTCTGGCGCAACCCCTATTTTGAGGTGGGTTTTGGCGAATGGGTGAGAGGGTGGTTTTTGGTGAAGGCGGCGGTGAGGAAGATGGCGGTAGTGCTAATATATGGCGAATGTGGTGAGGGAGTGGTTTTCGGCGAAGGTGGAGGTAGGGATGATGGTTGTGGTCATGGGCGGCTCGTTGTGGCAGGGGTTTGGGAAAAAATGGCGGTTGTAGGTTTATGAGAGGGTGGGGGGCTGGGTGTATGTGGGCAGGGAAAAAGGCTGTGGGAGTGGTCTGTGATTGGTCGCACTGGTGGCAGCCATGTTGTGTATGGGAGTGTGTGATTGAGAGTGGGGGTGGCGAGAGCTGTGATGGGTCGTGGGAGTGGTGATAGCCACCGGCCGCTATCCAATAGCCAGGCAGCAGCAGCAGCCATATTGAAATGAAAGTGGGTGTGTCAACCAATAGCTGCATTCGTCAATGGCATTGGTCGGTCGAAGTGAATGAATCGCGGCGGCCATTTTGGAAAGTGGAAGGAGTCTGCAGTGTTTATGAGCGATGATGCGGTGGCCGCCATGGCTCATTGCAGGAATTTTAGCAGCCGTTATCTACGTCAGCACTTTCCTTATCAGTTGTTTATTTAAGCGACCGGATATCGGCGGCATCCTCTGAGAGAGTTTGTTTACATTAACAAGATAAGGATGCAGGTGTTCATCCCGATCTGTGAGAATTCACAGAAAACAAGCAATTCTTAGAAATAATAAAGACGCAATTTTGAGAATTAGATCGTTCGATCCGTGGGATCCTTCTGCATATTCAAAATCAAATTATTGCATTATCCAAGCCAGTTCTGGGAATTTTGTCGAGTTGGCAGTTTTCAAATTGCGCAGTAGAAAATTGATGTACGCGACCGATCCCCATCTGTCCTCTGAATTGTAAACATCGTTCTGTTCAGGGCTCTCTCTCTCGCTCTCTGAGTTTGTGTGTTTGTATATCTACCAAACATCTAAAAAACGTAAGTTTTTATTTTATTGTATTACTGTTCTCCAAAACTTTTTTTTTGTATGCCAAAAGGGCACTTTGAGTTTTGTTTTGTTTAAACATTTCTTCATATATCGAGGGTGGAGGATTTTTTTTTATATTTGTTCACGGGGAGGGATTGTTTTTTCTTCATGAATTTTCAGGGGATTGTTTATTCATTATAGATGAATCTTGCAGAAATAAACGCTGTTGCGAGCAGTAGCTATAGGGAAACCGTAGCTCTATCAACATTGCCGCTAAACAAGCCCATGCTGATCGAGAAATTGAGAGCAGTCAAAACGAAGTACGGGGACACAATAGTGGCCGATTTGGAAACCAAATCAGTCTTTCTACCTAGGAGGGTTTTCAGGGTGTTACAACCGAAAATCGACGAGTTCAAACGTCGAGAGTATTCAATTATCATAAAACCATCCACGAAGATACCTGTCTTTGAATAAATCCGCAACTGAGTCCATCCATCCTCATCATCATCAAAAACTAGAACCATTCGCCACAACGACGACAACTGGGACGGCTGTATTTGATTTCATTAAATCAAGGTGAGAGAGAGAGAGAGAGTAAAAAAAAATATATCTGTATTTTGTTTGTGAAAAAGCATTGATTTTTCTCGTTTTTTAAATAACCATGAATCCTGAACAAATTGCCGCTCTCAGCGATGAGATGATTATTGAATACAGGGAGGCTCAAAAACTTCTCGAACAAAAATCCAGTCCAATGGAACGTGAATCATGGCTTAAACATTCAACTTATAGTATTCGACTCTGTACAAAGGGTATCAAAATTTCTGCCAACAGTTCCATTGGAATATTGAGAAAATTGGAAACAATTTTGGGGAATTTAAAAACATGTCGTAATTTCATAAAAAATTACGGGGTGGAGGGTCAGGGGTTGGCTGTCAGAAAGAATTCAAAAAGCCGAGTTATTTGGGAAGATTTAAAGTCGACGTTCCGGGGACGAGTTCGTACAGGGGTAATCATGCATTTGACACATGAAGATGCCATTAAATGTTTCAAAGACGCCTTCAGCCTTTTCAAACGGAGAATCAATAACATGTTGGAAAAATTCCCCATGCTGAAGGTTAATACTTGTTTTTGCGGGTAATTCGTCAAAATGGGCTTGGATGAGGAAAAACTCGATTTAAAATATCTCAATACTGAAAACCAAGTTATTGATAGGGGAACAGATTCACCGGGGTGGTTCCAGGAATTTGTTGTAGATGAATTGGGTAATAAATTTAGGAGTGAATATCAATCAATCAGGTTTGGGCAAATGGGGTTCATCTTTCATCGAACTTCCACAAACCATTGCTACAAAAAAGGCTTGTATTAACGTGCGAAATACCGACGACAACAATTGTTTCGGATGGGCAGTCGTGTCCGCTCTGTATCCCGTTGAAAAAGATGCACAGCGTACATTAAAATACCCTCATTGGTCGACCGTACTGAATATGGAGGGGTTGGAATTTCCCATAACTCTTGGTCAAATTTCAATATTCGAACCGTTCACTGATGATGAAACCAAGTCCAAAATGGCGGAATACCAAAAACACATTTCCCATAGCGCAGGCTTATATTTCAAATGTAATTATGATGACACTCTATCATATTACGATAGCCAACGAGGTTTGGATTCGATGGGATAGTTCGCGGAAGAATTGAAAGCCATAGCCAAATTCGTGGAAGGAAAAATTTTAAAAATCATCTTTATGTCCGTCAATCCCATGAGAACGGCGGTAGATTCAACTTGTCATTTATGCGAGAAACCATTCCAAACAGATCAAATGATTGTAGCCGAATATAACCATTTCACCGGTGCATTTAGAGGATGGGCACATCAAAACCCATGCAATCCCAACTATAAAAAATCCTTTGTGCTCCCCATTGTTTTCCATAATCATGTTTATAGGAACCCCCTCGAACCCCCTCAAACCTCCTCAAACCCCCTCAAACCCCCTCTTATCCCCCTCAAACCCCCACATACCTCCTCGAACCCCCTCAATCTCCAATATGAGTATAGACCGCCACCCCATCGAATCTCAGCTGAAATCCATATAACTAGTGATGTCATCGCTGTGACGTTAGTCTTCATGGTGGTGTACGAGGGTGAAGGTGTGCTCAACAGTCTGATAAACAAGCTCCCGTTCGGAGCTCATCTCCTAGGCGGCTATCAGTATTGTGGACGTAAGTTTCATATACCTATAGTATTTCGGTGTCATCGAATGCATTTTTTTTTATTTCGGTGCTCTCGAATGCATATAATAATTTTATTATTATTATCATTATCATTATTACAGCTGGAACAAGGCTACAAGAACGGTTGACACGGGGTGATCCCGGCATCAATCCATTGGACGTTGCTTGCAAACATCACGACATTGCTTATTCGCAGAGCAAATTGTTTGAAGATAGACACAAGGCGAATAAAGTGCTCGAAGATAGAGCTTGGGAACGAGTCAAATCCAAAGATTCGGGTTTTGGAGAACGAGCGAACGGTCTCCTCGTCAACGGATCCATGAAAGCCAAGAGAAATCTTGGTATGGGCATGCGCAGTAAGGCCTCATTCAAACGACATGTTATCGATAGAATCGCCAAGTCCCTGAAACCATATCCCACATTGAAACATGCCGCATCTGATGCTCTGAAAGCGGCTCGAATGGCCATCAAGAAATTGGGTGGAAAACGACGAGTCAAAGTACCTCGCATAATACCGTTCGAAGCAAAGTCAGGTGGTGTCCTAGCTCTGATACCGATATTCGCCGGTCTTAGTGCTCTGGGAGCACTGAGCGGCGGAGCATCAGCCATTGCCAAAATGGTCGTGGATGCTAAGAATGCCCAGAAGAAATTGGAAGAGGATAAACGACATCACAATCCCATGGAATCCATAGGCAAGGGGTTGTACGTGAGGAAGAATGCCAAAGGTGGCTATGGACTCTTTTTGAAAAAATCAAAGAACTCCCAATAAAGCTACCCGATAGAGCGCTGTACGACATCGATATCGTGCGACATGCCAAACAATTGAAAATCCCGCACTTTCGAGGTGTGTTCATGCGCCATCCCCTGCCATCTAGCGGTCCTCGGAAGAACGAATGTGCCATCGTCAACATGGACCTGTCACAAAACAGCGGCACTCATTGGGTAGCTTATAGAAAAACCAACGACAAAGTAGAGTATTTCGATTCGTTTGGGAATTTGAAACCGATGCTGGAATTGGTCAGATATTTGAATGGCAGTAGCAGCGGCAAAGTCGAGATTTTCTACAACAACCGTCAATATCAGACTTATAATGAAATAAATTGCGGTCACCTCTGTTTGAAATTTCTAATGTCTGAATAAATATTGTATGATTGAAAGTGTGTATTTAGATGCTGTCACTGCGGCGGTGGTGTCATTCGTCATCATGTCGCTGTTGCTGAGAGTAAACAGTCACAATCACGTGTTTTCCTTCTTTCCGCGCACCCCTATCGAATTGAATACGAAAAAAGAATACGAGTTGTCGCTTCGATCATTCTACTCGTACAATACCATACCAAACATTGGAAAGGTTCGCAAATTTTGCTATTACGATAGATCTAACGTGTTGCGTATCATTGAATTTCCACGGGGGTGTTATGAAATTGCCGATATTGAGGCGTTCATACAGAAAAAGATGGCGCTACCTGCGGGAGACCGCGAAGCCGTCTCCTCTCTCAAACCCAATGATAATACGTTAAAGTGTGAGATTTTCAGTAAATACTTTGCCATTTCATTCGTGGAGACGGATATCATAGGCGTTACATCGGGATTTTCTCCGAAGGTGCTTCAACCCAACGAAATGCATTATTCCGATCTACCTGTAAACATTATAAATGAGTCGACATTACGATTTGAGTGCGGTATCACTTCGGGAGCCTTTGATGGTGACACGCCTGCGCACACGATCTATGAATTTCCCATAGCTTCCGATCCCGGTTACGCGATAGACGAAAAACCTTCGAATTTACTCTATCTACCTGTAATACCGCAACGTGAAATCCACAACATTACGGTGTTGGTAGTCGATCAAGACGGTAGGCCTGTGGATTTTCAAGGGGAAAAAAGTACTTTGGTTTTGGAACTCAGAGTCGCGAGAACCAAATGGGATTAGTTATAGACAGTGGCAGCGGCAGAGGCAGCGGTAGTAATAAAAGGGGTAAGAGTGACGTCACGACGTCATTATTGCAGAAACCTTCAAGCGAGCGGGTCGTGCGGCAGCAGCAGATAACCTCTCCATATGAATCATTCCTCCGTTCCATTGGTTTAAGATTAATTCATCAGGATGAACTTCAAAAGAAGAAGAGACAACGATGGTGCTTTCATCTCAGCGCCCATGTTCGATTTGTATCGGTCTCCGAAATTTGACGAGTCCATTCGTAATGCCGAATACAGAACTTATATTCCGTTCGTGAAGGCATTCAATTGCAACGATATCGTGGAATTTTGCATCAATCAGGTGGACTCGTTTTTGCCATGAGTTCATCTCTGCTACTGATTGAAGGTAGACTTGAATTAAATAATGGAGGAGGTAACGTTACATTGGCCCCTAATAGTACGAGAGCTAGCAACGTCGGGAAAACAAGAATTTCAGGTGGGCCAGTTTTTAGATATGCTATTTCTCTCACTCTTCTGGACGTCATACGGGCTACCTGGCTGGCGGTAGTGGTTGCGTTCATCAGTGCGCATCGTACCTGTACAGGTAAAATATCAATTTTTCAAATAATTTTAAGAATGTTTCTTTTTTGTTCATCATTTTAATTGAACTTTTTGACACATGAATCTATCATTGCCAGATATTTTTATTGTTGTTTAAACTGTGCCAAACGCTGATTTTGAATTGAAAAATAAACATTCAAAATACTTTAGTATGGCTGAAATTTTTATATGATGTTCTTTAAGTATCTAAAAAGCCAAAATCAATTTGCCAAACGATAATTCAATTGTTAAACCCTCAGCCAGACCGATCTAAAAGTGAAAAGTGATGTGGTATCATTTTGCTTGGTCTAGAAATAGTTGTCAAATAAATTTCAGAGAAAGGACTAAAAACCATTGAATGAATTTGTGGATTAATACGGTATCAAAATAATAATTTATTGTTGTATGAAATTAAGATAATGATCAACCTCAAGTATGAAAATAAAAAAAAATTTGGATGGTTACGTGAAAATCAAGGTTAGATTTTTCTATCCATAACTGTATCACGAAAAACGGAGGCATCTGATAATCATCGTCGTCATCACTGCTGTCATTTTCATTGTCATCGCCTTTTGAAGTGTTATCGTTTCGTAATGAGTTATCATCTGTAAAAGAATGAAAAATTTCATAATCTTTCGGCAAAGAAATTTATTAGTATTTCATTTTCAATTTTCACCTTTAATAATAATGTCGGCAACTAATGATGGTAATTGCTCTCCAACAAACCGGATAAAATCATATTTATCGTCGTTTATGGTCCAGCCGGAAGTTCGAGGTGATAGAGATGTTAAGTGTTTTAAATGAGCATTTCTCCAAAACTTTGTGACGTAACGAACTCGTAGTTAATGTTGATACAATTCATCTCTACATGGCGTTAGACTTGATGGACCAAAATTACATTTTTTTTTCTCAAAATTATCGTCCGATGTATGAAGAGATTATCAAATTTTGGGGTTTCTGTTGCCTGAATTTTGTTACTTGGACGTATTCTTGGTCACATTCCACACCAACTTTTTGAGCCTGTGTCATTGTCAATTTCACTACTGCTGTCTCTGTTGGTGACAAATTGATTGGAGGAAGGTAGGATACTTTTTGTTTTGGAGTAGTATCCTTTATAATTCTTAAATTAAATCCTGTCCACATTGGAGTCTTTGGCACATGGAAAAAAAGTGTAGCCATATGTGATAAATCAATAGTTTGTACTAAATAAAGAGTACTCGGAATAGATTGCTCTATGTTCTCAACAGGTGTTAATCGTACTAACATTTGCAATCGGGCAGAAATCGGAACAAGTTCAGGAACAATGGCTTCAAAGGTTCGTCTTCTTTTTGCTGGTGGTGGTAACATGTCCTACTTATCACTTCTAGAATCGATATCACTTTCATTAGGATCATCATTATCAATATTTTGATATATTATTCCTACGGTATCATGCAAAGTTTTTTTCTATCAAGAGTCTCAACGTATCTATCAAAGTTATCGAAGGCTACACCTGTGCATAACGATGATTTTCGGATAATGTCAGGTGGACTAATTTCAGAGCGATGTACAGTAGCTTCAGTTTCCAGCTCCTCCAGTGTAGTATAGTTGCAGCAATGTCCAAGACGATTAAGAATGCTAATTATTCTTCTACTACTTGTAAGACTTCTAACAGTCATACCAAGAGTTATGTGTTTTGATGGTTTAATAGTACCATTAGTCACACAAAAATAGTATCAGAGGCCATTGAGTTGCTTAATCGATTACAGTTCACACCATTTCTGCGACGAATATCTTTGCCTCCAATCAATACTTTAAAAAATCGTTCTAATTTTTCAGGAATCGTACATTCACCATTGATTAAATCACTTGGTTTGATTTTTGATGGTAATTTCAATGTATCCATTTTTAAATTGGTGTTCCGCAGGGCTAATGCAACTTTATCAATAAGCTCATTTTCCTCGAGTCTCATCAAATCATTATCTTCTAATAAACTACAATCTTTATGCATGATAACTTTTTTTAATTTTTTTAAATAATTCTGATCTAATTTTTGAATTGTTTGAATATTTTCTCTTCAAGATAATGATTTGTCATTGAATTTACATCTGACTGTGATCATTGTACCTGTCACAAAGAGATGATAACAGCAAACAATTTTTTTTTTAATTTTTTTTTAATATAAATTTAAAACACTGGTGGATACTTCGATTGTCATGCCAGGGAGTCTGTGGATCATCAGCAATAACTTTATTATAATCATTCAAATACCCCAATTCACACGAATGATGATAAAAAATAATTTCACTTTTTGACTGTAAATTTTCTATTTTTTCTAGCAACTCTTGGTTACTTGATTTTGTCATCCACTCTGCTATTTTTTTATGAATTTTTGCAGCATTTGGGGAGTGTAAAGTTTGTCTTTTACGTTTTGATTGCTTGTGATCTTTTCCACAAAAAAACCAAACTCGTTTGACATTTGAATTTGTTTCTATATTTTTCACACTTTTAGGCTCAATAATTGCATTGGAAGTGTCAATTTCTTGGTTAATAACTTCTGTATGTGAATTTGGAGACGTATTATCTGGCAGGGTTTTGCTTACATCTACTGCAGTATTTGATATCGTAGTTGAACTAGATGTGCTGGGAAGATCTACTGTTGACGAGAAATTAATTTCAGATAAATTACGGTATTTTGCCATTGAAGCTGTAAAACTGCTGTAATAATTTCTGTGATATCCATCAGTGTCACCAACTTGTTCTGGTAACTGTACACTATCATATTTGAGTTCAAAATTTACACGTATTTGTAAAACTTCTTTACACTTTTTTAATTTATCTTCTACGAAAGTTATTATTTTTCCACTTTTGTCTTTACAAAAACCACATTTTAATTTATCACTAGCCATTGTTACACAATTTCGTTGATAACATTAAAAATAACAGCAACGACTACACCAATGTGACTTAACGGATGCCATCTTGACAACAAATAGCTGCTGTCGTCTATCTCGCTTGCGCAACTAGCGTGTGACAGTCTGTACTCTTCCAACATGCCCAATCACTTTTCACTTTCAGATCGGTCTGGCTGAAGGTTAAACAATTGAATTATTGTTTGGCAAATTAATTTTGGCTTTTTAGATACTTAAATAACATCTTATGAAAATTTCATCCATACTAAAATATTTTGACAAAAAAAAATTCATTTCAAAATTAGCGTTTGGCACAGTTCAACAACAATGAAAATATTTGGCAATAATAGATTCATGTGTCAAAAAGTTCAATTAAAATGATAAAAAAAAGAACCATCTTAAAATTATCTGAAAAATTGATATTTTACCCGCACTGATGAACGCAACCACTACCGCCAGCCAGGTAGCCCGTATGACGTCAGGGAGAGTGAGAGAGATAGCATATCTAAGAACTGGGCTACCTGAAATTCTCTCTCGAAAACGTTGCTAGCTCTCAGACTATAATGTGGGTGCTTTCTTTATCGATTCTTGCACTTATAGCGAGAGTGCTCGGGAAATTGAATCGGTTCGAGATCCGGGAATTGTGAGTACCATTCGAGCCCTATTATCTTACGAACCTACGGATTCTCAGAATTTGGCTATAGGCGGTTGGAATTATCCCAATTTGCCTTTTTTAATGAAGATGACAATTCTTTCAGCCTTCTCGTACCGCTCCGTCATATTCTCAATGTTTTCAACGATTATCCGCTGATCACGTGTGGACGTCAAACTCTACGATTTGTCAGAGCCCGAAATGATAACAATTGTGTCGTTATACGTGAGGCAGGTAATAATGCGGTGGGAACAACTACGGCTCGAATTGTGATCGATAGCATTGAATTGAAAGTCAAACACATTTTTCCCAATGCGGAAATAAATGAAAAATTGATGAAGTCCATACAGACAGACAGACCGATAATGAAACCGTTCCAAAAATGGGAATTGAACGAATTGCCTTTGATCACGCAAAATGCTCAACGTGAAATATGGTCGGTTGAGACGTGTACCAGTGTTGAAAGGCCACGCTATGTCATCGTGTGTTTCCAAACTAATGTTCGAGATAACGTTTCCGTCGATCCTACCATCTCTCAACATGTCAACATTCAAAATATACGTTTGTCTTTGAACGGTGAATATTGGCCCAACGAACGTCTACACTTGAATATCGCTAATAACCACTATACCGAAGCGCATTTCAAGTATACGGAATTTCTCGGCAGCTATACGAATTCCATGAAAAAGTCCACATTTTTGGATTACCTCGGTTTCAATCATGCGCCTCATTCGTCATCGATTGTTCAAAACAGGAAGAAACTATGGAATCCGGTACGGTTGACGTACGATTGGATATAGAATCGAGCGCGGGATTCCCCGATCGGACTCGTGTCTATCGCACCATCATTCACGATTGCATGATGGAATATCATCCCCTCTCCGAAACGATGAGAAGCCTGACATAGATCGCTACGGCGCGGCGGCGTCATCATCCAGCCATCATGCGTATCGCATTCGTAGATATTCAAGCCTTCCAAGTCGATGGCACCTTCTATCCAAAGGAGGTGTCCATAATCGTGGGCACTCAGCGACACAACTTTTTATTCAAGGCACCTGTGCCGTATACCAACCTGGATGCTCAGGACCGTCGCACCGTGAGATATTTGAAAAATCGATGCATGGTATTCCATACGAAACCGGCTACATAGCATATGAAGAAATTGACGACATCCTACTGAGACACCTATTCTACCAGGCTGATCGGATTTATGTGAGAGGGAAGCAAAAATACGATTTCCTCAAAGAAAAATTCCCAGAAATGGGTTTGTCGTACCAAGTGGAAATCTACGATGTGGCCTTCTATGATTCAAGTCAATGGTCGACAGACAAATTCCAGCCTACTGATGAACTGCCCCTGCCACAACAGCGGGACGTTCATGTGTGCCCAGGGAAACACCCAAGATCTTCACCAATGGCTGTGTACATATATCTTACCAAATTAAGTTCATTTTAGAATTGTTTTTTTTTTCTGGAAATGAATGTGTATGTGTGTATTTCAGTGTCCATCTCTCCCTTCTCCCTTTTCCTCTTTCAGGTGTCGTGCAAATATTCAACTCTCTCAATTTTCTTGTGACGTTTCGTTTTTCTTCATAAAACTGCAACACTTTGTTCAGAGCTCTGAATTTTCAATAAAACTGTTCCAATTTCCGTGTATACTGCTCTGCCATCGACGACATAACCTCACCTGACGTCATTTTCACAAAAAACTCCAATAAATACTTTTTCGTTTTGCTCTTCCTCTAAACACTCCCTCGATCCACCCTGTATATTTGGAAACGTTTTAAAATATTATTCAAGTCGTATTTGACCTTGGTAGGATTCGCGTTTATATTCAAGTTATCCCACAGTTAAACCATGCAGCTGCATACTTTCTTATCTTGTTAATGTAAACAAACTCTTCCGAAGGATGCCGCCGAAATCTTATCTTGTTAATGTAAACAAAGGATGCCACCGATATCCGGTCGCCTAAATAAACAACTGATGAGGAAAGTGCTGACGTAGATAACGGCTGCTAAAATTACTGCAAAGACTTGTCGATTGAGTCAGGACCGCCACCGTATCATCGCTCATAAACACTGCTGACTCCTCCCACTTTCCAAAATGACCGCCGCCATTCATTCACTTCGACCGACCAATGCCGTTGACGAATGCAGCTATTGGTTGACACACCCACTTCCATTTCAATATGGCTGCTGCTACTGCTCGGCTATTGGATAGCGGCCGGCGGCTATCTGCACTCCCACGACCTACCACAGCTCTCCCCACCCCACTCTCAATCACACACTCCCATACACAACATGGCTGCCACCATTGCGACCAATCACAGACCACTACCCCGCCTTTTTCCCTGCCCACATACACCCAGCCCCCACTCTCTCATAAACCTACAACCGCCATTTTTTCCCAAAACCCTCCCACAACGAACCTCCCATGACCACCACCATCACACCTTCGCCGAAAACCACTCCCTCGCCACATTCGCCATATATTAGCACTACCGCCATCTTCCTCACCGCGGCCTTCACAAAAAACAACCCTCTCACCCATTCGCCAAAACCCACCCCAAAATAGGGGTTGCGTCAGAACCCGCATAGCTTATCTACATGCATCTGTTCTCAAAATAAAAGGTACAATTGAAATCAGGATGAAATATTTTTAAATTTTGTATGAATATGTCCTTCAATTGTAAAAATGCCTTTTCTTGTTCATTATCCCACTTCCATTTAACATTATTTATCAAAAGTTCTGATGGAGGTAACTCTTTGTTACCTAGGTCTGGAAATAGTTTTTTGAAATAATTCAATATTCCCAAAAATCCTCTTAGTGTTTTTAAATTGTATGGCCTAATAATTTACCTGATTGTTCTTAATCTTTCAGGGTCCGTCTTTACACCTTTCTCATCAATTATTTATCCTAAATAGCTAATTTCCTTTTGGAAAAACTCACATTTATCTATATTTATTTCAAGACCTGCTTCATCTAGTATGTGAATTTTTTTTTTCAAATGTTCTCTATGTACTATTTCATTTTTTGAGTAGATTGAAATGTCATCAATATACTGCAATGCAAAATTTTCATACTTATCAAGTATTTTATGTAATACTCCTTCCAATGCTGAACAGGCAGATTGTAAACCATATGGAACAACACAAAACCTATAAACTAACCCTTCTATACAAAATCCTGTATAGTTTCTAGAATTTCGATGCAATGGTATTAACCAAAATCAATCAATTTTGGAAAAAAAAAATTGCATTTGTGATTTGACCAGAAATAGTTTCTATATTTAACGGAGATTCATATTGTGGTATTGTAATTTTATTTAGTTCTCTGGCATCATAATCGAAGTTCACCACTTCTCTTCACAACTACAACTACTGGATTTATATAATTACTAGTACTTCTTTCAATTATTCCTTGTTTTAACATTTTTCCTAACTATTCTTTTACTTGTTCTCTATATTTGTATGGAATTGGATAATTTTTGGATCTGAATGTTTCTGTTTTTTTTTACATCTATTTTGTGTACATATTCTTTCGCTATTCTAGATTCATACATTATTAACTTCTTATATTTATTTAATAATTTATTAATATACCCTTCATTTTCATCATTACATTTATATTTCTTATCATATATTTCATTATTATTATTATCATCAATATCACTCTCATTTCTCACATTCATTCCTCTCATACACAACATATTTATATCCTTATTTATATCAAGTTTTTTTTCGAAAAATTCAAATCATTTACCATCCATTTCTATACCTCTTTTATTATAGTCTATTTTAGCTTTGACTTTTTCCAATTGATCAGTACCAATAATTATATCAAATTCCATATCTTCAACTACCAGCAATTGTAAATCGATGTTTTTATTATATATCTTCAAATTTTAATTCATATAGTGATTTGTTTCTGTTAATTTTTTTCCATTAATACCTATTAAATTTGTTTCAGGCATTTTTACTGTTATATTTTTGGTTTTCAGATTTTTTTTAAACTACCTCCTTCAATCAAAGATGCCTCTGAACCAGTATCCATTAAAAGTTTAACATTTTTATTCCCTATACTACCTGTTAATATCATAAGCCCTATAAATTGTTCATTTCCTATATTTTCATTTATCATTAAGGCTAAGATAATATGAGGGCTGCTATTTATTCCATCCTTGATTGTATGATAGCCCCTAACCGGTCCATGGGCACCATCCACGAAACCACATAGAAGTCATCTAGGAAATTCCGAACAATGATTGCTTGTGTGGACTCGCTTCGTCTTGTTGACTAAACTGTTTTTTTTTCAAATAATAGAGTAGGTTGTTCATTTCATATTGGATTTTATTCTGGAAGAATCCAAAATAACATTGCCCAGTTGGAGCACCATGCAAAATGTGCGACCGGAAATTTCCATTTCCATTATTCCAAACCAAACTTTCCGTGCCAAACTGACATCAAATCTACCAGCGGCCTTTTTAAACAATTGATTAAGAAGGAGATTGTCTATAAAATTGAAATTACTTTGTGGCCGTAGATTTCATTCTTGCATTGTGTCTGATATCGGCAGAGCGGTAATGCAGACAGAAGTTTTTTCCAGAGAATCACATAAAAATTCCCCCACCTTCCGGAATCCACTGACGTTGGAATCCCTGGACCATCTCGAGACTAGAGGAAATTTGAATCCTGGTAGCACTTTCACTGAATCCATACTTCATCATTTCCTGTCAAACTTGCAGACTTCATTTCTCATGAACAAAACATATATTGTTGAAATCCATTGTTCGATATATATATATATATATATATAAAACCCAGTATCCCATATTATAAATCTAATCATCAACACTGGAATACTTCCAGAGCAGTTCAAAATAGCTACTATCAAGCCCCTTCTTGAATCTGGAAAAAAGACTGTTTGGATAATTACCGCCCTATATCACTTACCTCCGGGTTATCAAAAGTGTTTGAAAAAATTATAAAAGAGAGACTAACCAAATACCTAGAAAAACTAAATTTTTCTTCAATGCAAAATTTTCATACTTATCAGGTATTTTATGTTATACTCCTTCCAATGCTGGACAGGCAGATTGTAAACCACATGAAACAACACAAAACCCAAAAACTACCCCCTCTATACAAAATCCTGTATAGTTTCTAGAATTTTGGTGCAATGGTATTGACCAAAATCAATCAATTTTGGTAAAAAAAATGGCATTTGTGATTTGACGAAAAATAGTTTCTATATTTAACGGAGATTCATATTGTGGTATTGTAGTTTTATTCAGTTCTCTGGCATCATAATCAAAGTTCACCACTTTTCTTTACAACTACAACTACTGGATTTATATAATTACTAGTACTTCTTTCAATTATTCCTTGTTTTAATATTTTTCCTAACTCTTCTTTTACTTGTTCTCTATATTTGTATGGAATTGGATGATCTTTAGATCTGAATGTTTCTGTTTTTCCTACATCTATTTTGTGTACATACTCTTTCGCTATTCTAGATTCTTACATAATTAACTTTTATATTTATTCAATAATTCATTAATATACCCTCCATTTCCATCATTACATTTATATTTCTTATCATATACTTCATTATTATTATCATCATCAATATCACTCTCATTTCTCACATTCATTCCTCTCATACACAACATATTTTTATCCTTATTTATATCAAGTTTTTTTTCGAAAAATTCAAATCATTTACCATCCATTTCTATACCTCTTTTATCATAGTCTATTTCAGCTTTTTTGACTTTTTCTATTGATCAGTACCAATAATTATATCAAATTCCATATCTTCAACTACCAGCTTGTAAATCGATGTTTTTATTATATATCTCCAAATTTTTATTTATATAGTGATTTGTTTCTGTTAATTTTTTTCCATTAATACCTATTAAATTTGTTTCAGGCATTTTTACCTTTATATTTTTGGTTTTCAGATTTTTTTTTAAACTACCTCCTTTGATCAAAGATGCTTCTGAGCCAGTATCCATTAAAAATGCAAACATTTTTATTCCCCATACTACCTGTTAATATTATAAGCCCTATAAATTGTTCATTTCCTATATTTTCATTTATCATTGAGGCTGAGATAATATGAGGGCTGCTATTTATTCCATCCTTGATTGTATGATAGCCCCTAACCGGTCCATTGGCAGCATCCACGAAACCACATAGGAGTCATCTAGGAAATTCCGAACAATGATTGCTTGTGTGGACCCGCTTCGTCTTGTTGACTAAACTATTTTTTTTTCAAATAATTGAGTAGGTTGTTCATTTCATATTGGATTTTATTCTGGAAGAATCCAAAATAACATTTCCCAGTTGGAGCACCATGAAAAATGTGCGACCGGAAATTTCCATTTCCATTATTCCAAACCAAACTTTCCGTGCCAAACTGACACCAAATCTACCAGCGGCCTTTTTAAACAATTGATTAAGAAAGAGATTGTCTATAAAATTGAAATTACTTTGTGGCCGTAGATTTCATTCTTGCATTGTGTCTGATATCGGCAGAGCGGTAATGCAGACAGAAGTTTTTTCCAGAGAATCACAAAAAAATTCCCCCACTTTCCGGAATCCACTGACGTTGGAATCCCTGGACCATCTCGAGACTAGAGGAAATTTGGATCCTGGTAGCATTTTCACTGAATCCATACTTCATCATTTCCTGTCAAATTTGCAGACTTCATTTCTCATGAACAAAACATATATTGTTAAAATCCATTGTTCGATATATATATATAAAACCCAGTTTCCCATATTATAAATCTAATCATAAACACTGGAATACTTCCAGAGCAGTTCAAAATAGTGAAGCTCCTTCTTGAATCTGGAAAAAAGACTGTTTGGATAATTACCGCCCTATATCACTTACCTCCGGGTTATCAAAAGTGTTTGAAAAAATTATAAAAGAGAGACTAACCAAATACCTAGAAAAACTCAATTTTCTCTCACCCAACAAGTTCGGTTTCCAGAAAAATATCTCCACACAAGATGCGATAGGAGCCTCAACATCCAACATATACAATGCAGTTGATAACTCAAGCCATGCCTTGGAGTATTTCTAGATCTAGCAAAGGCCTTTGCTACTATTAATCATGGGATTGTGTTAGATAAATTAGAGAGTATTGGTATCAGAGGTAACGTTTCGAAACTATTCAATAAATACTTGCAAATCCGGAAACAACAAGTACATGTTAATGGAGAATTTAGCAGTGGGAGAACTGTTACCTGCGGTTTGCCACAGGGGACAGTCCTGGGACCGTTGCTTTTCATAATTTATTCGAACGACCTACTCGCAACAAACTCTGCTGGTAGAATCGTTCTCCTCGCCGATGACACTGCTTTAGTATATGTTGATGATACTTGGGACAAGGTAAGAGAAACTGCATCAAATAATTTAATTAATATCACTAACTGGTTTAATGTAAACTACCTATCGTTGAATCTCAAAAAAACCAAAATCATCCTGTTCACTTCCTATGAGAAGCAACTGCCTGCATACAAAAATATAACCATTAATAATACTTCAATAACACTCGCACAGTCAGTTAAATATCTGGGCATTATGGTAGACTCTTTCTTGAAGTGGGATGTCCATGTTCAAACAGTAGTAAATAAGCTCCGTCGACTTATATTTGAATTCGAACAGATAAAACAATCTCTCGAAGTAAATCACCTGGAGATAATTTATCACTCCTTGGTGCAATCTATCATTCAATATTGCACAATAGGATGGGGAGGATTGAGAAAAACTAAACTGAGACCCCTAGAAACTGTTCAAAATCGGATCCTGAGAATCATATTCGACAAACCACCCCGATACTCTTCCGATCTTTTATTCAATGAAACTCAAATGATGGACCCCCGGCAGCTCTTCTGTAAATTGATACTAACATTCACGTATAAAAAAAAACCCACGCCTTTACTTGAACATCCGTACAGTACGAGGGGAAAATTTGCTGCAAATGAGTTACTTCCTCGTGCTCTCAAATCAATAGGCCAGCGATCCTTCACTTATATCGCCCCCAGACTGAGAAACATGTTACCAGGTTAGATGAAATCAATAAACTCCTTAAATTTTTTTCAAAAAGGAAGTGAAGGCTATAAATAGGAACAATTTACACAATCTTGTTAACTCCGGATAAAAAAAAAATTATTAACAAAGCATTAAGTACAGATCTCGATTTTTTCATATGCTTGACTTCATCACTATGTTAGAGTCTCATGTTGGCTTATATTCTTTTCTAGCAATTATTTTATACTTATGTCTACCCTCAAACTCTATGATCTTCACCCCTATAACTATTGTATAATCCTTCTATAGACTTTCACACATATACTTATATATACAGAGGTCCTCAATACGTAACTGTTTCAAATAGTGGATGGACACTTCAAAAGTAGGTACTAAATTGTAAAACGCATGACTGACTTGACTCATCTATTCGATGAGGTAGAAACTGCCCATAGATAAGCTCCTTGAGAACTTTTTTGGGACACTCTCCTTATCACCATATGACTAAGGAAATCTGTGTTGTCTAAACTTATCTTGTCCATTTTCTTATTGATCAATTATTGCCTCCTGGGCTGGGTTCAAATAAGTATAGATTAAGTGATTTTGAGCATTTTCTACCCGTAACTTCATATTTATATTTATATCAAAAATCAAATAACTATCTGAATGAAAATGCCAATTTTCGATTTTAAATTTTTTTTTGAGTTAGTGTCCTTTCAGAATATCTATCAGATGTAGTTCAATGTCCAGCGTGGCTTCAGCCGGGGAAGTGGTTGTTTTCGGTTAGACATTCACAGAAAATTACCTCTTTTTTTATCGTGGATTCTCTAATTCACAGAAAAATCTTTCTATTCAGTATTCAATTTAGAATGTTTCCCTTTTCAACTTAAATTGATCAAAATTGAACATGTACTTTCTTCTAATTGAATGATGATGAAGGACCCTGCTCAAACGTCATGGAAAATAATATATGTGGGAAGCGTTTATATAAATATATATATATATATATATATATATATATATATATATATATATATATATATATATATATATATATATACATATATATATATATATATATTTATATATATATATTGTTATGATATCAAATATATGTTAACTATTAAAAGAATAAAAATTTGATAAAATGATACTTATACATCACATGAATACCTGCTATGGTAGTTTTACAATTTTTCTGTGCCCTTTGCATTTCTGAAACCTTCCACCATCTCATGTCTGACGCAGATCATCAAAAAGTTCAGCAGTGGAGCTTTTCTATTGACATCGATAGGTTTTCAACTACCCATTTAGATTGAACAACCTATAAAAAGAATAGACATCAAAATCTACAAACAAAATCATAGAATTCAATCAGATAAAAATTATATATAAGCAAGAACATCCTGTATACTAACCTAGAAATTCAAGGGAACATGACGGGGACATGTCAAATAATTTCTCATGAAAAAATGATGAAATATCAAATCTGAGAACAGAAAATGGTTGAATAAGAATGTATAACCATTTTGTATAAATAGTATTGAGTATAGAAATATAAGCTGTATATTAAATAAGTTTCATCGTGTAGAATAAGGGAAGTTTCTTTCAAAAGTGTGTGGAAACTTGAATTCCGTGCCCAAAAACAAAAATTGATGTTTGCTACGAGAGGAAAAAAACAAGAGGTCGAGAAAGAATAATTTAGAAGAAGCGTTACAAAAATGTTCATGAAATAAATCAATTCAAATGAGCAGAAAACACAGTTGTGAGAGCAATTCCAATCAATAATCGAAACCAAGAAACAGCTTAAAACTATTTGAGCAAGAAACCACCTACCTGATATCTTGATCACATTCCACACAGGACATAACCAACGAAAGAGGGGCCCAACGTCGGACAGGTTCACTTCTCACAACACTGGTCACAGCCAGGAGTCTTCGTGAGTGCACAAACGCAACAAACTACAGGTACTTTTCAGAAACACAAATGAACGAAGTGATATCATTGATATCAAACACTTTTTGGGATTTTTGATAACATTTATTCACAGTGGAACTTTATTTCGCACTTATGGCCACTGTGTCAATATAACTTGTAAATATTTATTCGCTCCATTCATTCTATTGCGCATGAGCAAACCATGTGATGATTTTTCAGGTTCATATATTCAATTACATTTAATAAGCTAGATATCGCAGGAGTAGGCTTTTAAAACCTTTGAAAATTTATTTCAATAAAAAAAACAAATTCAACTTTTTTTTCATCCGATATTTATCATTTGATCATATCACTAACTATATTTCCATGAAACAGTTAATTGACTTCAAGCAAAACAGCTAGATGGCGCAACTGCAATCCTCCAGAGACGAGCTGCTCTTCATTAGCCTACCGACTGAGCTGGGGAAAAGTAATAAAAGAAAGGTGAAATGGTGTTTGAAGAACAGTAAGAACATCATAGCAGGACATTCTATGGTTATGATGAATGTTTTTTATTAAGAATGAAATAAAATTGATAATAAATCAAATCAATCAAGCTTTCTCCCAAAAAAAATTGCAAAATTATTGTGATTATTAGTGGTTAATAAAATAATAATTAATCGATATAGAAACATAATAAGCTAAACAACCCACATCATCATCATCATCATGATAATAATATATATATATATATATATATATATATATATATATATATATAGAGGCAGTCTTCCTGATTGAGAGTAACCATTGCGATGAAGTCCCATAACCAATAGTTTTGGATATATTGGCCAATGATACTGGAAAATAAATATTTCATTGGTGTTGGGTAGAGTGTCGCATTTTTGTTTTCATCATAAGACCTTTTTAAACGATAAAATGAGTTACAAAGAGACAAAAGGTTGCATGTCTCAGTACCATTGTTGCCAACTGCACTACAACAACAGCTGATTCAGTTTTTGGATCACTTTGAAATTCATGTGATTTTTTTAAATGTGTTTCTTTCCTCAAAACATCAGACTCAACCAAACCAATAGCCAATCTCAAACCTCAACTTTTTTTTAACTAACTGAATATTACTCAAACAGATAGATAGATACATAAAAAAACATTGTATGGTACAGAAGCCCATTTTATCGTTTGAAAAAGTCTCGTGAGAAACGAAAATAAAACAGTGTTCTCAACACCAATGAAATATTAATTTTCCAGTATTTATTTACCAGTATCCTTGGCCAGAAACTAGTGGTTACTGGACTTCAGCGCAATGGTAACTTTTAATCAGGAATACTTTGTCTAAACAATATCAACAATTCAGGCAATTTCCATTGGGAACATGTTTCCACAACGTTTGAGCAGGGTCCTTTGAATCAACTAGATAAATTCAGGTTAGCAAGGCATATATGATAAGAACTTTGAACAAATTGCCCTCGAGAGATGCGCTCATTTGAGAATCTAGAACTGAACTGAAACACCTTCCAGGAAAATATGGGTATACTTTTTCTCCTCAACATCTCAACAGTCCATCACTTGCAACACCTGCTGATAATATCTAGCCACATGATTACAATAGAAAGTTTCCAAATAAAGTCCAGTAATAGAAGGTCCTGAATGACTACGATATATTTATTGACAATTGATTTTTTTCGGATGGGGAATTACATTATTTTAGTGCTTGCGGGTGAAAAAAAAAAAAAATAACTTCCCCTCATATAATTTCTTATTAATAACAATATTGTCAGGGATATGCCCTTCAAAACTGATCGACCCAAATTCTCCTGATGAGGGTTAGCACGCTCATATGTTTATCATACTCATTTAGTTTGAATGTGATTCTACCTCGAATTGTTCGGCATTGGATCACATTGGACAATGTGTGTTAGATATGAAAAAGTGTTGCTGGCAATATTGCGAGGTTGAAAGTTGAAAACCATTTTGAAAATAAAGTGAATTCTATCTTGAGTATAGAAGTACGAAATGTAGACAAGATGTAGGCCAAATCGCTGAACCGCCCTGATGGCAGCATTGTGGAGATAGTTATCAGGTGTAAGTATAGTTAATGTATCTATTGAGTTAATAAATATTGCATGTTTGTTTCGGATTCTGAGTTCATAATCTGGTTATCACAAAAGGTATTCTGAGCTATCAACTCCTTTGAGCCCCTTAGACAATATATTCATGACAATATAATAATAGGATAGAAAAAGCAAAAAAATATGTGCCAGTTGCTCGTTAAACTATGCTGATACTATCTACGGTACAGCCATCTCCCAAACGGATGCTCAGCGGTTAAAATCAATTCAAAATTCCTGGGTGCGCTCAATCTATGGTCTCATTAAGCGAGACCATTTCTCTGCTCCCTTGTACGAACTTGGCTGGCTGAATATTGGAATAAGAAATCACCTTTCGCACGGACGTGCACTACTTGAATATCCGATAAAAATTTCGACTTACTCCACCTCTGCATACTACAGCCCAGTTTCAATCGCTTTTTTCATATAACGTTACCCGGCTCTATAACAGGATTCCGGAAAGATTAAAAGAATACTTCAATACTTTTTGTGAATGGTTCAATATTCGAACAATTAATTGTGAAAGGTAAAGAGTCTGATAGAATTATCAGCCACACATTAGCGAAAAGTAAAGACATTTGACAATTTCTAGGTAAATTCTATAGAACATCTGAAAAATTGAGCTTTACATATAGCAACTCAATCTGTAGGGTAAGGCAAGATATCTGAATTAATTTTCATATTGATTCCTAATGGCAAACAATATAAAATTCAACATGGAATATATTTTGAATTTGTTGCTAAGATGTGTGAAAATCAGGTGCTGTTATCATGGATGAAAATAGCATATAAATGGAAGCATCTATTAAATTCAGGTTCTAGTACAGGCATTTTCAGGACAAAAATAACTCGTGTTCAAGTTTGAAATGCTCAGAGTTCAGTCATGTCTCAATAACGGGCAAAAGACGAAGTTTTCGCAGAAACGGGTGAATTATTTTTTTCACTGAAATGTCCTGAAGAGCATATTCCAAATCTCTGGGATTCAATATACATGTGACTTTCCATGAGAGTATCACAAACGACCCTGCACTTTTTATATGTAAAGTGGTGACCGGTCAAATTTTCTGAAACTTTGGTATGTTGTTGTACTCGACCTACTTACCAAAAGTGTCAATAGGCGCAACTCAATCCTATGACTAGTTTCCCAGATAAGGGGTGTTAAAGTTGAAAATTGACCAGTTTTCCGGATTTTTTTTCTTCAACTTACGAGATATATCGAATTTCTGTTGCATACACACGTTAACTACATGTTTTAGTAAATACGTACAATTAAAAATATTTATATTCGCAGGGTGATTCACAAATGTATGACGGTAGTTTTTTGCAAAATCTCACTTTCTCTACTGTGACGTCAGGGAAGCATATTTTTGGAAGGTCCTCCTCGATATAGTATTTTGACGAGAGAATATTGCACACTACACATTTCTTATACAGGGTGTTTCATAGAGAGAACCACTAGAAATTTTTTTTAGGATTAATTCAAAACCCTGTATTTATGGATTTTTGGGAAAGGTAATAATACCACAAATATATGTTTGTTTCTGATCTCCAAAATATTCAAGGTGGTTCATTTATAGAAAGGTTTTTATTTTGAGAAAAGTACAAAAACCATGAACAACCTGTATTCTGAAATTTTCCCGGTCAAATGTAACTATTTTCTCACTATATAATGATTTTTTTAACATCCTGAGAGGTATGAATTCTACATCCGATACTATGACCAGTTTTCGAAGTAAACTGAAAAATTACTGATTTTATCAGTTTTTTTTCTTCAAAAAAAGCTGGATTGATTTTATGTTACGCTTATCAACTTAATATAAGTTTTGGTAAGATGTACATGGAAAGGTTCAGCTGAAGATATTTACTGTTACAGGGTTATTCACGAATAAATCACAATAGGTTTTTGCAAACACTCAATAATTCCACAGTTCCGTCACAAAGAAATTATTCCATGAAGTTAATACCTATTTTGAGTCTAAAAGATATCGGTATAATTACTTTTCATACAAGGTGAGCCATACAGCCAACCATACCAAAAATAATTAGGCTTTGAAATTATTAAAACTTTTTTAGTGACATTTTAGTAACATTATAACATTTCATCAGGTATGCATGACCGTAAGAATTTTAAATATACAAGGTGATTTAATTATAATTACCCACCAAATATGTTATCGACACTTGAAACTTCAAACTGAATTATCGCCAAACTATCTTTTTGGAGCTACCACTGTTAAGCATAGCACGGCAGAGTACTGGGGTACTGAAGTTTTCATACACGCGGCAAAAAAGATGATGATGAGAAGATAATAATCCATTTCAAATAATGGGTACCTATTTCGTATAGGCAGGTACTTCACAATATACGTCTAGAGCGAGTTATATAATTATTATACTTATAATAGCTATTACTTCGCTGACAACTAAATAAATGCACTATTTTTAGGAGAAAACTATGTTGATTTGGGATCATCCACGCAGGCAAGAATTATACTAAAGGTACGAAGGTATATTGCAAAAACTATTATAAAAATTAACTGAACCGTTAAACTCATTTCCACACCACCACAGAGGTAGAGGTTCCGGCGCGTTTTATAGTTGTTTCCCCGATAGGCCTATTCCACGTAATTGAGACATTTTTTTTGTTAGAAGTGCGTGTTAAATTGAAGAGAATGTTCTATAGGATAGGGAATAGAGTAGCGAGCATAGAAATTGAACTGACCATCAGAGGGTACGTACATACACTGCTTATAGCAGATATGAAAATGTGGAGACTGATGTGTGCAGTCACCAGATAGATAGGGGAGTTAGAAACAACAATGATCAAGTGACGTGAAAAGGCAGAGCAGATCTGATACAGCTTAGATAGAGTTGATATTCAGAAGATGTGCAAATAAAATGGATGACGAGTGATTCTAAATAAAGAGATGTTTTGAAACAGAAGTAGTCAGTTAGGATTAGTAACTGATATTTTAAATCACCTGAGGACCAATGTGCACCTCTACTGGCAGATCCCTAGCCCCTGAATCGTCAATACAATTGAAAAGTTCAGTTGAAGGAAATTTTATATTTTGCTGATGTTTAGCATATCCTAAAAACCATACAACACTAGCAACATGAGCGCATGTACCCAATGTTCTAGCTCCTGTTTTACAGGTACAGTAATATTCTGTTATTGGATCCTCGCGATTCTCATTTGCTTTGTTGTTATAAACAACCCAAAACGTATGTTTGAAAGCATTCACAAAGCTAGAGTGAATTCTGAATCTCAACCAATAAGATTTCTGACTTAATTCGTCGATTTGAATCAAATTGCGGTTTTGTCTTTGAATAGTATCTTGCATGTAAATGTGAATAAATATGGTATGGACCCGTTAATTCTGTTGAATACTCTTAGTTCAATCGAGAAATTGTTCAGACGATTCCACTGACCATTTCGCCATGGCAGATTTTTATTTTAAACACGAATTTGGACCCAATTATTTTCTTGCAATTTGTCCAGCATTTCATTAGCTATTTCAGGTGTTCCACTTATTTCTATCAAGGTATGATACTTGTTCATTGCAGCACCAGCAATAAGATGAAATTTTTTCAAATGAGCTGCATGCGACGTGAATATTTTTCCGGATTTTTTTTTAAAAATCGCTTTAAGTGACCATTTCCAGATTCTACTACCCATCTAGTAGTCGTAATTATTCTGTTTTGGTTAGCCTCAAGAGCAAGTAAATTGTTTTTGGTGCAATGGAAGGAAACTTGGCATATAATATTGAATACCAAGATTTTCAAATGTGTCTATGGAATCTTCATAGCCTCTATCGACTATAACGATGTCGCCGTGGTGAAACCAGTTCCTTATTCCATTCAAATCATGTTCTACAGCAATGTTCAAAATCGCTGCATCGTTATTTGATGCATCCGAAAAATATGGTGCACGTACTCCTCATATGTAACCGTCGGTAAGGTTCATCACGAGATGTTTTTTTTTTGTAGAAACAGTAAGATTGACGTAATATTTTAAAGTTACTACTTTTATCTATTTTATTGTGAGTTCTATGTATAAGGTAAATGTCCCAATTATCGACAGTGTCCCAATTATCGACAATTTCGAGTTGTTTTCTATGTAACAAGATGGAGAGGGCTCTCATGAAAATTTTCATGAGTCAAGTTTCTAATTTCTAGTTTCCTGAACATATTTGAATTTACCACCAATTTCTCCTAGGCATCCCCCTCACAACAACTTCTATTATCAGTCGAGTGTCAGTCGTCGTCGAGTGAATACTGTTTTCCTTGCTGATCTGGTAAGTGCGAACCCTTTACTTATGTTTCCTTAAAGCCACAAAATTTTAGTAAAGTATAATATGTTGAATACAAACATACTTCTATATGGTTGATTGTCTTCGGTTCTGTGGAAAATGTATTATTAATATCATATTTTATGAGAAATTAGGGTGTCGATAATAGATACATCTGAAACATGTTATGTTCTAGATATCAACATAAGTGTCGATAAATGGGCCACGCAAAATCATTTTTGACTTGCCATCAGAAACTCTCATTTAATGTTTCTTCAAACAATTGTTTCCTTGGTATGTTCAATAGACTCACAATTTTCTATGTACGGTTATCGACATACTGTTTTCCGTCAAATTATCAAATAGGTGTACAAAAAATCTTGTTGTCGATACTACGTACAACTTTATGTCGATAAATGATGTGACCTTATGTCGGTGACTAAGACGCAATACATACGTTTTAATTATCAATTTTACGGAAAACTAGTTATCATTATTTCAGTTCTAATATAATAATCAGCACAAAGAATATTGAAAATTTCCCACAACATCAATCGACATTCGATTATGACTGAGTTGATGATTTTATCATCAATTCCTTCAAGAATGTCGATTATCTGAACATTCATATGACGGTAATTGGTTATATTCGATTTTTAGTCACCACCACATTTCAAAAATGGCCAGAAGGCTAGAATATATGGAAGAAGACATGAAGAATGCTGTGTCCGCCGTCAAAAATGGAATGCCTGCTTTGAGAGCTTCCAAACAATTCGGAGTTCCTAGAACAACGCTTTTGGATAACGTTGCTGGAAGGGTTCCAATAGAGAGAAAAATAGGTCCCGAAACCGTACTAAAATAGAATAGAATAGAAGAATCATTATTAGTGAAGTGGATGTTTCACGTAGCCAAATGTGAGTTTCCCATCACAAAAGAAGCTCTTCTGGAAAGTGTCCAAATGCTTCTCAGGCAAATGGACCGCGTTACATCATCCACTGATGGCAAACTAGGAGGGCACTGGTATGCATTATTTTTGAAACGCCACCCAGAGATTTCCCGAAGGGTAACACAAAATTTAACCAAGGCCAGATCTTCTGTTACAGAGTTGAAAATAAGAGGATGGTTCTCTGAAATTCAGAATTATATAGATGACAACAACTTAGCTGACGTGTGGAATGATCCTAAGAGGATCTTCAATTGTGACGAATCGGCCTCTTTCCTCAGCCCCAAAGGAGAGAGAGTGCTCGTTAAAAAAGGAGATAAAGCCATCAACTCATTCATAAATAATGAGGAGAAAGAGTGTGTCACAACATTAGTGATGTTCAATGCAGCAGGGGACTTACCATATCCAATGGTAATGTTTGCATATAAAAGGTTACCACAATATATCACAGCAAAAATATCATCTAACTGGGCGGTAGGTTGTTCAGATTCAGGCTGGATGACAGGAGAATCATTTCACGAATACATTGCAAATGTATTTTTTCAGTGGTTGAAGGAAAATAATATAATCTTTTCTGTGATACTCTTCGTAGATGGACATAGTTCCCACCTAACGATGACGTTAAGCGAGTTTTGTTCGAACAATGGAATTGTTCTGATTGGTCTATTCCCAAATTCCACCCACATCCTCCAACCACTGGATGTAACACTATTTCGACCATTGAAACATGAATGGAAAAAAGCTGTTATCAACTGGCGAATGGAAAATCAAGGAGCCAGATTCAGGAAAGAGGATTTCCCCCCTCTCTTGCACAAAATTCTGAATATATTGAAAAATACACCTGATATTCAAGAAAATGGATTTCGTAGTTATGGATTGTGCCCTCTTCAGCTCAATAATATAAAATATGATAAATTTTTCAAAACAAATTGCTCAGAAACACCAAGTCAAGGCACAGAGAAACGAAGTGAGATATTCACATGAAACAGATTTCAGATTATTTTGAATAAAAAAACACAGAGAAAGCTGAATTGTTCCACACTACTATAGGTGAATGGACTGGAGCAATGGAAAATAGAAATTTGTTTTTGTTCTGGAAACAAATACAGCATGATCTTTCCGAAGAACGAGGCGAGTTACTGACAGATGGTGATATATCTCAGATACCGACCCATGTGAACTTTCCAGTAGCTGATAATGACATCAAACAAAAGGATATTGTGACAATTCAAGATATAATTCAGGCACCAATTATCATCACAGTTCCGTCAGAAGCATCTGCTGATGCAAATATTGTTTTCAAAACCAGAGGAATAGAGATCGACATTTTTTTTTGTGCAACTTAGATTCGTCACTTTTGGATGTTACGGTGGAAAATTTGAGTGTAGATATGCTATTGGATTCCAATAACCCCTATGATTACACTGACACTGATAATAACTCTTTGGAGCTACGTCAAGAAATCATGGAACAAAAGCATAATGAAAACGAAGTCAATACTTCAAATCTTCCAATTGGCACCCAAAGGCTTAATGAAGCAAGAGTACGAAATGATGAAAATAGTAAACCAAATGAAACGGTTCTCAGAAATGAAACAGAAAAAAACCAAGTTACAGTAGCGGAAAGAACAGATCATTATCGAACATTAGTAGAAAAATCACCAATAAAGAGAATATCTGGAGAAGAAAATAGCCCCACTCCTTTCAAGAAAGCTTCATTCTGGCCTTCTTCAGAAAACCAACCAACTACTAGAAATAACAGAAAACAAAGGGAAAAATTACCTGCTGTTGCATCTTCTTCGAGCTGGCAGGAATATCACAGAAGAAAATTGGAGAAAAAAAAAACGGAGCAGAGAGAAAAAGAAGAGAGAAAATTAGCAAAAACAACTAAAAGTAGACAAAAAACCAGAAATGAGGGAGAGATTGAGAAGAAAATCAGCCTCTATCGAAAGCTGATCAATACGATATAGGTGATTACGTGATCGTTGAATACGATTCTGGATATTTTCCCGGTTTAGTTATAGACATGTCCGAACAATCATATACTATAAAACCTATGGCAAGGAGTGGTGGGAACTGGAAATGGCCAAATGTCGATGATATTTTGGAGTACGATTTTGAAGAAATGATATGTAAAATTGCGGAGCCAGAACAGTTAAATAAACGTGGCGTATATGAAGTACCTGAAATGGAGTAAATAAATTCTAGAAATTGATTATGAACCAAAGTTTTTTTTTTTGTTTTTCAAGTTTATTCAAGAATTTATATTTTAGTTGTTTTTTATAACTTTTGTAATTTTTTTTATACTGTTCTTTTTATTATAGATTGAAATATAATTTCTTATACTGTTTCATTCACAATAGATATTCATTTTTCACAGTGTCGAACATTGGTTCTCTTACATGTCGGCGATTGGTTATTCATATTTTTCAGGTGTCGAAAATTGGGACATATGCTTTGCATTTTCATTTATTCAATTTAAATTATTTTACCAATTCATGAGTCGTTTTCTTCGTCCGTTTATTGGAAATGAAGGTACAAAGATTAGGAAAATATATATTGCAACCACATAAAAATTTCCTTTGGGTTCGAAAACTATTCGTCATTCTCACGAACACGCTATTGTGTCGATAATTGGGACATTTACCTTACTATTGCTTTTGGAAGATTGGGAGTAGGATTGTACAACTGATTGATATATGGAGATACATGTCTAGCTATAAAATTTTCTCTTGTAATGGCATCAAAACCAATATTATTCGGTACAAACCACCCAAGAAGTGATAACCCAACATTTGAAAGTGTTAGGCTCACAGCTTGTCTGGAAGGACAGTTAAAAAGAATCTTTCAAAATTTATCAGTTATCCCATGTCTCAATTTTATCAAATATGTAAGCAAATGCTTTTTATTGATTTTTCGTGCATTAACATATCGCTCTACAACATCACGAAATGTATATAACTCCTCAAAGTTATTTTTGGATAAAGACATTGAAGTTTTTTTTTTAATTCAAAAGATACTTCTCTATATAGTTTTTGCTTGACGTTTCGGGGACTTTATCTGCCCCGTTCTCGAAATCTTTTGAATCTCCTGTGATTGTTTTAATAATTTTGATTTTTTCTCGCACTCTTTTTCGCTTTTTTAACTGACGGATGTCAATTGAAATCTAGAGATCTCAATGCATCTCTTTCATATTTGTTTAAATTACTTCTAGGATGATAAGGTTGTGTTAGTGCGTTTCTGCAGTCAGATCTGTAATTACCTGCTTTTTCAGGTGTAAACGTTGGACTGTTGCCTCGATGACAGTGATCATTTCTACCGTTGGACCCATTTTGGGTGCAACTGCGAAATTCAGTCCCTTTGCCAACACAAGTTTTTCGTGTATGTCTAAGTTTTCTGATGACAAATTGATTACAGTTTTTTCAGAATTTCTGTTGTTGTTTGATATGTGTTGTGGGTGTATTTGTTTCTCTTCCAATAATATGTGAAATTTGTTTATATGTATTTTGTTTCTCTTTCGAATGTATGAGTTGTGGGAATTGTGAATACAGTGAAGCAAGTATTCATAGTCATTTCGAATCAGATTTTGTTTCATGAACTGTTCCAGGTTATTGATAAAAATTTCTAAATTTACCTTGTTTTTTCTGTGGAACTGTATTCGTTCTCTTACCATTGCGTGGCCCGCTCTTTCGATTATTCTTTTGCATTGTTGGCTATGACATGGCGTTTTCAATCTCAAACCTCTCGGGATGATCCTATTATCTCGACATCTGCATAGAAAAGTAAGACTACTGTGGGAACTTGAAAATTTCTTGTAAATATTTTCCATATTCTTGAAATCCCTAACACATTGCCGTACTTGTAAGTATTGAATGAATGTGGTTTCTTGTGGAGGAACAACGTTTCTTGACATGTTTTTGGGTAACCTTCCACAGTCTGAAAATGAAAATAGAATCAGGAACATCTATACAAGTGTAGAAAGGGCAAACTAGTTCACCTCGATAAGTTATTGCGTTCACCAAATTATATTTCCTGTAGAAAAATGATTCAATTAGTCAATAACTTGCCGTTTCCTGAATTTGCCTATCAAAAATTTTTTTTTTATAATTCAAAAGATACTTCTCTATATAGTTTTTGCTCGACGTTTCGGGGACTATATCTGCCCCCGTCCTCATAATCTTCTAAATCTCCTTTAATTGTTTTAATAATTTGGATTTTTCGCTTTTTCAACTGTTAAAAAAGCGAAAAAGACTCTGCAAGAAAAAATCCAAATGATTAAAACAATTGAACGAGATTAAGAAGATTTTGAGAACGGGGGCGGATATAGTCCTCGAAACGTCAAGCAAAAACAATATCAAGAAGTACCTTTTGAATTTAAAAAAAAAATTTTGATAGGCAAATTCAGAAAACGACAAGTTATTGACTAATTGAATCATTTTTCTATAAGAAATATATTCTGGTGAAGGCAATAACTTATCGAGGTGAACTAATTAGTTTGCCCTTTCTACACTTGTCCAGATTTTCCTGATTATATTTCCATTTTAAGACTGTGGAAGGTTACCCAAAAACATTTCTAGTTACTGAAATTTGGTTTTTCAAAATGTTTCATACTCATATGTTGTGACTTTGTTAATGCATTCATTGAAATATTCACCATCGCTACTATCTAAGTTTCCGAAGATAGTTTTCCAAAAAGGGTTAACATTACACCATTGGAAGAGTTGAAATAGGTTCACCTATTTCAACTCTTCTCCATATTGTTTTGGTATAATCAAATTTGAGATCTAAAGAATCAGCGATTTGTGTTAGCAAGCTAATATGTGTCTCAATTTCTGCGTGAAAATAATTCATAACTACATTCTCCGTTCCTAAAAATATAATCAAATTCTCTTTTATATCATGATTATGTTCCAAAGCACTACTTATCAAGGATGTACCTTTATACACCAACAGTGTCTATTTATCGTAAGAGAATTTCAAATAATCACGTTCATGCTAGTAGATACCCACAGTATTGTTGATCGGGATCACTGCAAACTGGCCCAATGTTGCTGTCGCAAGTGATATGATTTTCTCAATAAATATTATTTTTATTCTATCGAAATTTATTTTAGAGTGCTGATTCGTTTGAAGGATCCTCAAAAAAGATAATTTTTTGAAAATTTCGAGTATTTGTGAAGGTACATTGAATTTATTTTGTGGTTTATTTCTGTGACTCTTCAACATATACCTTATTTCCGGCTTTAGTCTTTGTCAAAGCGAATTTTCGCTTTTTCTTCACTTCGGTCAGTTTTTGCTCGCAAAATTTCTAATAATACGAAGTGCGATTATTCAAGTCCCGAAGGTATTTCGTAATTGAATCTTATTGGTTAAAAAGTGTTTCCAGTGTTTCCAGGTATAGTATTTCTAATCCCAATTGGACCGACATAAAAAGTTTCGAGAAGAAATTCTCTTCTACACGACAGAACTTCGTTATGATTTTACCAGGAACGCTTTGAAAGTAAAAACACTGGTAGTATATAAATGTTCCATTTGCCGGGCAGTGCATATGAACACTCCTCGTAGTGCTCTTATTTTTATTGCCGTTCCAATTGGGATTAGAATAACTATACGCCCAAATATCAATTCATAGGGAGTGAACCTATGTCTCCTGTTTTTTGTATTATTATATCATATGACAGCATATGGGAGTATTCAAAGGGTGTTCGTCAGGGTTTTCTGTTTGATGGAATTTAATCATTTCCTGTTGAAAAGGGAAACATTCCCAATTGAATATTGACTAGAAAGATTTTTTTGTGAATTGAAAAATCCACGATGAATTAAGTTATTTTTTATGAACGTTTAACAGAAGTCAATATTCAATTGAGAATGTTTCCCTTTTCAACACGAATACCCCACAAGAGGTTATCTTGAGAAGGAAGATAGTGACTGAATTTTTTATCTGATTTTATGAACATCCTGTTCATATTTCCAACAAATCAATTGATCATTTCCATTAATTATGCATGGAATTTTCCTAAATATCCATCACTTTGTGGCCAATTTATACTCGAAAAAGTCGATTTGATGTCGTATAGGGTATATAAGTATCTCATAGTATTGGTTATTGAATTCCTTTCCACTGTCACAATGTATTCGTAAAGGGGTTCTATAATGCTGAAAAAATAATGAAAGTGTATTCACTATTGATTCAGTGAATTCATCCTCCGTTGGCTTGGCTTGTGTAAATTTTGTGAGTTTATTTCGTTTTATCAAAGCATAATTTTTTTGTTGGAATTTCCATTATATCAATATTAATTCCTTCAAAAATAATTTTCGGTGTTTCAGTTATAGCCAGTTGATTATTCAAATTTTGTCTACAAATATAAGCTTTCTGTCATGTTCCACAATCTTTCACATATTTTTTACATCTTCAGTAATACCAAGCCAGTTATGTTTCTCTCTTATTCTTAGTACAGTTTCATTATTACTTCCCTGTAGATTTGCTTTTCCATTATGATATTGATCTAGAATTGGAAAAATTTGTTCTGAACTACAATTTGGCAAATTTGGAATTCAATCTCATTATTATCTGCCAAAATATATTTCTTGGATTAGAAGGTTTGGATTATTTTAAAATAAGTTTGAGTTGGTTCAATATAATGGTATGATGTACTGAACATTCAATAGCATATTCTGGATCATATGATATAGGTTTCATATACTATCTTCTATTCTCAACTGATTTGCTCTTCAAAACATTCATTTTGCTGTGACAAAAATTAGGTTCTTCTTCAAAAGTACCTTCAGGAATTTTTTCATGTTGGTCTGTCGTTTTGTTTCTTTGTAAAAATATCACTATATTTCTATGACTTTTGTCCAAAAGCTGTTAATTTGTAAATACGAATTTTAAATAATCGATGATTTCTTCGAAAAGTTCTGAGAAGTTTGGTAATTCTTCCAAGACTGTTTCTAAAGCTATTTCACTTCCAGTGTCAGATAATTCTTCGTCATTTGCCATTAATTTTTTTTAATGAAATAACAATTTTTGAAATGAATAATTTCAATACACGATAAGGGGTTTGTGGATGATTTCATAGGAATATTCTTCGAGTGCCAATTGGCTTCCGGGATCTTTCATCAATTACCATGTTGAAGGTCCATGGTCAGTACCAGAAGAAATTCACAACCATATAAATAGGGTCTGAAATGTTTTCCGGCCCATACTATGGCGAAACGTACTTGAAGCGTGAGGAATTGGGAGGTCTTTACCAGTAGGTACATGGTAAATAATAGATCCAATAGCAAAATTATTCGCATCGCACGTAAGTATAAATAAGTCATTGAACTGAGGGTAAATCCAAATTGGACTCCTCATGCTGGGGTAAATTTAAAGGGTTCGTCTTTTTGTGTCACAGGATTGGAAATTTTGGCAAAATTAGGTATGAATATTTTATAATAGCCTGTCAATCCTAAAAATGTTTTTAATTTTTTCGAGTTTAGTTGGTTGAGCAAAATTCTTAATACATTCAACTTCCACTGGGCCTGGCTTCACTTCATCTTTCGTGATTAAATGTTCCAAGATAAGCGACTTCCCTAGAAATTTGCACAGGTTGAATTTTGAGATTAGCTTTTTGTAATCTTTTGAAAATTTCAATTGGTATTTGAATATGTTCATGCATAGTTGCTGAGTATTCAATGATATCGTCCATCTATACTGGACATCTTTCGTTTTGAATACCTCAGAATATACTATCCATTACGCGTTGGAAGATAGAGGGGTCATTTTTCAAACCAAAAGGAGTGCGTTAGAATTCATATTGTCCATTTTCTACTGAAAAAGCAGTTTTGGAAATGTCTTTTACATTAACCTGGATTTGATGAAAACCTGAAGCTAAATCGAGAGTTATAAAATATTGTCCCAATTGATCGAGTGAATCAGTTATGTCACGTCATTGAGTTTTCTATAGTCTTTCACGACTCTCATTTTTTTCCGGATGCATCCAATTTTTTTTGGACAACCCATACTGGGATAAACAAGGAGAAATCAAAGGTAGAATAATTTTTTGGTCCAACATTTTTTACTTCATTTTTGTGTACGTAGGAGTGACGATTAGACTTTGTGAGAATAGGTTTTGAATCTCCTGTATCAATTGAGCGTTATTGTTTCGTTCGTAAAAGTCAACTGATCACTTTCCGTATATGAAAATTCAAGACATACTTCAGTTATAAGTTATTTTTCTTCTTCATTCAGTCGTTCATGTCTCAATTGTTTTTTTATTTCTTGATATCTGCCGTCTGTATGTTTGGCTTATCAAAATTCGGAATATAATAACTCATTACATTTTCAGAGTCATTAACAGGTTCGAGTTACTGGTCTGAAAAATCAATTGTTTCTGAATGCAACTGACATTTATTACAGTCGTGAAAATCTCTCCTACATTAATTTTTACGAAAGCATTTGGAAGCCTAACTTCTTTTTTTTCTTGAGTTCTCAGTATAGTTTCAACATTTTTCATGTAATTTCTCAGTTCAAATGCTTGTTTGGTTCTTGGTTCAATAGAGATAACGTTCTAAATTTTTTCTGAAACTTCTTGACTTTCAATTAGAATGTTTCGTTCAGCTTTGAACAGTGGAACTCCTCTGAAGTTCGTGATTGTTTTTTTATTCTCAATGTTTAATAAAATCTAAGCCTACTAGTCCATCAAATTTCGTATTGAGATTAGGAATATACATTTTGTGGAAATTGATACCATTGAAAGGTATCATAACAGATTCGTTTACCATTATCAACACGTTTGTAATTCTTTGCATCGGTAAATTTTTGTGAGAACGATTTAAAGGATAATATGCAATTGTATGGGGTTTGAAAATGGAAATGCTCTAGTGTCAATTGAAATTTTGAATGTTCCTGTACTATCAAATATATAGTATGAGTCATTTGGATTGACTGTATTTGAATGAATTTCTGGAGAATGATTTGGGGTGGGTCTTGTGATTGGGATGTCATCAAATTGGTGCAATTTACTTTTTGCGTTGTTTGTCTTTTATCTGAAGGAATTTGTTCGGCTCTGCAATGTTCATTTCCTGCATTGCTTGGTCGCTCGTATATTCAGTTATAATAGAGGGTTTGTCTACTACAAGGTGTGAGTGAAAGTCTCACGTGTCAGAGTTTCCAGTAGAATAAATTTAATATGAGTGATTTGTCATAAAATTACGATACGTCACAGTTGGGAGATGCAAAATAGATGTTATCAAATTTGTCTGTAAAAGTAAGAGCCATTTATGAAATAAAAGCCATCTGGATCTGCATCTTGAGGTTCATAATACGAATCTTCATTCAAATTATGCGTTCTCTGGAAGTTTAGTGTATAATTCGGGTTCCTTTGAATTACTGAGGGTGTTGGGTTAATGGGTTTTGATTGGTTGTTTTGCTGGAATGCATTTCTTTGAAATTAACCTTGTTGTTGATTTGGAATTGATTGCATTCGAGGATTTTGAAATCTTTGGTGGGGATTCTGGAATCTCTGAAAATTTTGGTTCGAATTTCTGTTGAAATTGGAAATAGGGGTTTTTGAAAATTTCGTGAGCTTTGACTAGAATACGAAGAAAAACTTGAGTTAGAATTTCTTGATTGGTCATCTCTTGTCATGTTTGGGTAACGTGAATTAGTGGCCATTCTTCTTGGCATCATACCAGTCAAAGGAGGGCGATTTAAAAAGTTTTTCATTTTCAAAGTACGATGATCAAAGTTCTCTTTTGACTCTTCGTGATGCTCCTAGAATCTGCGTCGCTTGCAAAAATCATTTGTTCAAGTTTAGGTTCATTACCAGTTAATAGGGTATTGAGCACCATTGACTCTATCACATTTGATTATGCCACTCTCTGAATTCGAGCTAAATTTGATGTTTGGATGCAAGGTTACACTTTTGCATAGTGAGTTTGAAATCTCGAAAATGTTTGTATGATTGAAGTTCGGGATCATTTCCAAGTCCAGCATTGTCATTGGCATTGCGATGTCCACCATCGTCGTAAACAGATATTTTGATAGTTTCTGATTGTCATAATTGAGAAAATAGTGAAAATTGGGTATATGTGTGAAAATTTGGATGTTTTAGCGAACCAGAACTTTTCAAAAATAATTAAAACTAGTTTCAGCTGTATAAAACTCAGTTACTCGAATAACACATAATCAGAGATGATTCTGTGTCACTTACAGTTAATTTCTGTGCTGCTGGTTTACGGAAGATTGAGTCGTTTTCACTGTGTGAGCGTTGCTACCCTGGGATGAGTGTCAGCGTTTTTCCTCAGAGCCACAGAGACCGTCTTCTCGTCTTCTTGTTTTTTCTCATGCCATGTTCTTCCTTCTTGTTCCTATTTCTTCTTATTTCTATTTCTTCTTGGTTCTTTCTTCGTGTTACTTTTCTCTTGTTTTGCTCGTTGTTGGGTGACGAAAGATGAAATCCTTCACACTGTGTGAGCGTTGCTACCCTGAGCGGAGGCTCGTTCTGCGTGTTTCTCAGGGCCACATATATTGTTTTCTTCTTCTAACGTTGGGTTCTTCTCACGAAGGTTCGGAAACCACCACCTTGAGTTTCGGGGTGTTGAGAAAACGATTGCGCCAATTTGTTAAAATCAATTTCTTGAAATCGTCTTTTTCAAGATTCAAAAACATTGAATTTTTTACGATGTACGAACTGTAACTGCAATACAAGTGACGCTTTTCGATCTTGGGATCTTTTTACAGGTGTTGCGGTGCTGAATCGGAACTGCGTCTTGTTCACGGCTTTCAGAGGCTTCTGGGCCCATGTGTCTGGATGCTGACTATGCTTTGAAATCATTAGAAACTTCTGTAGAAAACAATTAATTTCTTATGAAAGACGTTTTTTTCCAAATTGAGAATGGTAACAATTCAAAATTATCAAATAGAAACAACACCCAATCGTCTTAAAAATTCCACCAATACTGTGATCCCTCCTGAAAGTTATTATTTTCTGTCTTTAGCATCGAACCTGAAATCAGTGATATAAACATTCCCAGATTGTAATCTGACATAAATGATATTGTACAACATGTCCCAGAAAATATGAGAAATATATTTCTAACACAAACAACTCATAATCACTCCAGGACATTCTGACGACAATTGTAACAATAAAATTTATAATTGTTTTCTAAATTGTGAAAAAATGAAAATAAAAACAGATTTGAAAGTCATTCAGCCTGACAAAATCAAAGTCACTACTATAGTGACACAAAAACAATACACCTCACTTTCTAGAAATATCCCCAATGATATCACTTATAATTCCCCTCTCGAAAAGGATCCATCACGTTCTACAACAGAAAGGCAATAAATTAATTTCAGAGTTGGAAAAACTAATCCGATTTCAAAAGAGGAAGGGAAAAAATAGGAAGTGTACAATGCCAATTGTAACAAATTATATGCTCTCCCTAAGATCCACAAACCAAACCTTCAGTTTAGATCAATCATTTCTGGCATTGATAGCCCAAAAAGAGGCATAGCCCAACTAGTTACAAATATACTCACAATTTCATACAACTCAGATAATAACTTTTTCATGAAAGATTCCTTTGAATTTTGCGCCCTCATCAGTGAATTTGAACTTTCACTTTTATACAAAATTATTAGTTTAGATGTGATCTCATTTTTCAATAATATCACTATTACTCTAGCAAAAGACAGCATCGTCAAATACTGGAATGAAATATCACAACATTGCAATATTTCACAGAAGTCGTTCCTCATATTAATTGACTTTCTATATGATGCCAGAGTTTTCAGTTTCAATGATAGGGTTTACAAACAAACACTAGGCTTGCCTCTGGGCAGCCCTGATTCTCCAATATATATAAAACCTTATTCAATATTGATATTATATGTAAAACCCAATTTAATATTTCCTTAAAAAAAATATGTTGATGACATAATTAAATAAGCGTACCAGAGGTCAAAGAACAACAAATGTTACTCGTTTTTAACTGTTATCATGAATCCTTACACTTTACTATCGAAGAAGAAGACGAACATTGCAGCGTCCTCTTCCTAGACATAACGTTAATCAGGAGGATTGACAACTCAGTTATCACCAGTTGGAACATGAAACCTGGAGCATCAGAAAGATTTCTGCATTATGAATCTTATTTTCAACACAATAAAAAAATTAATCTCCTGTTAAGCATGAAAAATAGAGTCATGAAAACAGGTCACATTTCGGTACGCACTGAAGACCTCAATAAACTTGCGAATCTCTTCATTAATAGTGGTAACCAAAAAAAATTTTTCGTTATTGTTCAGTAGAACCTCCACTGATATTGAGCCTTCAACCCACCAAATCAAAATGCACCACTCGAAAAATGTTTTCTTCCCTTAACTTTTATTCACCATTGAATCACGAACTATTTTTTTCATTTTATTGTATCACAGTAGCTCACAAAAGTATATTACCTCTTAAAAAAATATTTTGTTTACCAAAAAAAATTTGATAATTATTGTTCAGTAGAACCCCCATTGTTATCGAGCCGACAATCATTGATAACCCACCAAATCAAAATGCACCACTTTAAACATGTTTTCTTTTGTCAACTTATATTCACGAATTGAATCTCGAACCCATTTTTTCATTTCCTAATTTTACAATAGCTTTCAAAAATATATCACCTCTTTACAAAATATAGTTTCCCTTAGAATAATCGAATGTAGTGTATTGCATCCGTTGTTCTCAATCTCATAAAAAATGCATCGGTCAAACAAAAGAAAACTCAAAGACCGACATGAAAGTGACATGAGAAATGAAAAAATGCACTCTAGCTCAACATACTTTGTCTAAAGATCACGCATATGTCTTCGAGAATGTGACTATATTAAAACATGAATCCAATTTAAAGGAACGTTTTTAAGAAATGACTTGCATTTTCAAGAAACCTGATTCTATTAATTCCAAAACTGATAGCAGCAGTCTAAGTATCATTTATTCTTATTTTTTAGACATTCCCACACAGCATTCTGATAACACTTTCCATAATTTCCCACAACAATTACAATTGGCGTTGGCACACCTGATCCGAGATATGTCAATCCACATCAATAGTTGGCATCACTGCTATTGGTCAATCACTTGTATTCCAACATCCTATGTTGATCCCGCACAACAGTTATTAGTTTACAATAAAAAAAGGTTTTTTTCCCATACTTGCACTATTATGTATTCACACAAAACTGTTGTGTTCCCCCAGTTTTCAATAATGAATTGTTACTTGTGATGTAATTGAATGTTCACTGCATGTTTTTTATCAGTGCGTCAGATTCAAAATTTCAATGTTTTGATTGGCACATACTATGGAGCATTCGCGATCATCCTGATTAGTTTCATATGTACACGCTCCAGAATGAGCAGGTTTGTCTCAAGGGTTTGTCGCCAGGCAGCTGGGGCATACAAAATGACATACAGGATAACAGTTTTGTACAAAATTACTTCGTTTGCGGTAGATATTTTAGATGTTTTGGTCTAAGTACTTGACTCGCGTTCACTATCCGAATTCCCATCCTGCAACAAGGCTGTATCGTCGGTATACAGAAATATTTCAATATTCTGGAACTTTAAATAATGGGACAACATAACTGAAATAATCATATGCATCAAGTCAGATCCAGAGGTAGGTGACAATTGTGCAGCAAATCATTATACCAGACTCGATCGAATGTCCAACAGCAAAACAATCAGATATCTTCCATTGATCGAGGTCTTTTACAAGTCTCAAGGCCCAGAACTCCATAGAATGGACCATTCTGGATATCAATTCTGTTCGTTCGATGAGTTATTGCTGTTCTACAACTTTTTGGCAAGTTTGATCGAACTACAGAACGAACTGAAAGATGAAATATCTGAGGGAACGTAGGATTCAGTCTTTCCTTGGAAAGCAAAATGGCATGCATCCATATTTGGAGAAATTTCCCAAGGCGCAGATTTACTAATCAAATCCAGTGATTTACAGCTAGTTCCTCGGGAATTTCTATATTCAGAAATTGAAAATTTCGTTGTAACCGATTGCATTTCTAATAAGGGTCATCCAACGGAGAACTGCTGCTCCACTACAAATGCTCGAGCTTTGGATTTGGAGTCATTGCACATTCCGTTCTCACCATGAATTGGAGGGAGATCTGTCCCTTTGATTTCAATATTATTGAAAATTTTCAGAAATGTTAACATCTTTCAGGTTTTCCTATGTTTGGCGAAATTTTTCATTCCTCCACTTCATAACTGCAGTTATGACCGGTCTTTTAAGCTAGATTACATCATTCCTAACTCCAAAGAACAAACTCCTTTGAAAAGCACTCTTGGTTCTACTCTACTCGTGGATTGACTAACTTTTCCATTCTAATTCAAATTATTTTTCTAAAAATAATATTTTGTAAATGGAGGTGCTGTCTCTCACTTGTTAATCAATCGCAATATTTCAATCTTTGAATTTTATCGTTTTCTTATGAATGTATTTATACAAGCGATATTAATGATTTTTCTGATTTCATTACATATACCAAACAATAAATTACAGATAGGCAATAAAGAATAACTATTTTCTGAATTTTTCAGTTGTTCAACATGTGAATGAAACATATCGACTTTTCCAGAATAAAATTTTTAATATACCGGGAGGGGAGTCTATGGAGTTTATATTAAAAAAAATTTTTTCCATTATAAATAAAAAGCTCGAGCTTTATTGGTCCACGGAAGACTCGATATCGATTTTTTATACAACAATACCATTCATCTTGATAATCGTTTATTTTGATGTTCAGTTTGAGAATTAAGAGTTTTTCTTCTGTGTGGGTGACGTATTTTCCAGATAGAGGCAACTCATTAGCAATTTGTTTGTATTCATTCATGCTAACATTCGCAATGCTTTTTTTGTACTGGATAATGAAGGATACCACCGATTTCTCTTTATTTTGAGTGTGTCTCATGCCATAGATAAGAGAAGAACAACGATCTCTTGATACAACCATCCCAATATATATATATATATATATATATATATATATATATATATATATATGATACTGTAGCCGAAGAACTGGGTACAAAGTAACCTTCAAAATGATAGAAGTTGCTATCATATTTGTAAACCATTCTGAAATACTTTCGGTCGACTTACTTTCCTCACTTTTGGTTGAAAAAGCAGAAGCTTCATCTGGAATACTCAGTATTTCTTTTCCGAACAAATCCATGATGGAAAGTATCAAATAGAAGAGTTCATTAGAATATTCGCGTTCTCAGTATTTATTTCCCACTCGAAAAATTAACTTTCCACCTCTGTGATTCCTGAAACTTTTTCAATTTATTTCAAAGTAATCAGGAATTTTCTTCACGTTATATTTCAACTGAAGGTATCCAAGATTAAAACAAAACAGATTTGGATAAAAAAACGAATTCAAACTGTTTTTCTGGGAAACGACCGTCATCAAGTAGCTTTCCAATTATTTTGTCGGGCGCAAATTGCTTCCCTGCTTCTTTCAACGAAGGCAGATTAAGTGGTATTTACATTTGTAAATGGAAAGTTTTTTATCATTCACATTGGGATGGTTGTATCAAGAGATCGTTGTTCTTCTCTTATCTATGGCATGAGACACACTCAAAATAAAGAGAAATCGGTGGTATCCTTCATTATCCAGTACAAAAAAAGCATTGCGAATGTTAGCATGAATGAATACAAACAAATTGCTAATGAGTTGCCTCTATCTGGAAAATACGTCACCCACACAGAAGAAAAACTCTTAATTCTCAAACTGAACATCAAAATAAACGATTATCAAGATGAATGGTATTGTTGTATAAAAAATCGATATCGAGTCTTCCGTGGACCAATAAAGCTCGAGCTTTTTATTTATAATGGAAAAAATTTTTTTTAATATAAACTCCATAGACTCCCCTCCCGGTATATTAAAAATTTTATTCTGGAAAAGTCGATATGTTTCATTCACATGTTGAACAACTGAAAAATTCAGAAAATAGTTATTCTTTATTGCCTATCTGTAATTTATTGTTTGGTATATGTAATGAAATCAGAAAAATCATTAATATCGCTTGTATAAATACATTCATAAGAAAACGATAAAATTCAAAGATTGAAATATTGCGATTGATTAACAAGTGAGAGACAGCACCTCCATTTACAAAATATTATTTTTAGAAAAATAATTTGAATTAGAATGGAAAAGTTAGTCAATCCACGAGTAGAGTAGAACCAAGAGTGCTTTTCAAAGGAGTTTGTTCTTTGGAGTTAGGAATGATGTAATCTAGCTTGAAAGACCGGTCATAACTGCAGTTATGAAGTGGAGGAATGAAAAATTTCGCCAAACATAGGAAAACCTGAAAGATGTTAACATTTCTGAAAATTTTCAATAATATTGAAATCAAAGGGACAGATCTCCCTCCAATTCATGGTGAGAACGGAATGTGCAATGACTCCAAATCCAAAGCTCGAGCATTTGTAGTGGAGCAGCAGTTCTCCGTTGGATGACCCTTATTAGAAATGCAATCGGTTACAACGAAATTTTCAATTTCTGAATATAGAAATTCCCGAGGAACTAGCTGAAAATCACTGGATTTGATTAGTAAATCTGCGCCTTGGGAAATTTCTCCAAATATGGATGCATGCCATTTTGCTTTCCAAGGAAAGACTGAATCCTACGTTCCCTCAGATATTTCATCTTTCAGTTCGTTCTGTAGTTCGATCAAACTTGCCAAAAAGTTGTAGAACAGAAATAACTCATCGAACGAACAGAATTGATATCCAGAATGGTCCATTCTATGGAGTTCTGGGCCTTGAGACTTGTAAAAGACCTCGATCAATGGAAGATATCTGATTGTTTTGCTGTTGGACATTCGATCGAGTCTGGTATAATGATTTGCTGCACAATTGTCACCTACCTCTGGATCTGACTTGATGCATATGATTATTTCAGTTATGTTGTCCCATTATTTAAAGTTCCAGAATATTGAAATATTTCTGTATACCGACGATACAGCCTTGTTGCAGGATGGGAATTCGGATAGTGAACGCGAGTCAAGTACTTAGACCAAAACATCTAAAATATCTACCGCAAACGAAGTAATTTTGTACAAAACTGTTATCCTGTATGTCATTTTGTATGCCCCAGCTGCCTGGCGACAAACCCTTGAGACAAACCTGCTCATTCTGGAGCGTGTACATATGAAACTAATCAGGATGATCGCGAATGCTCCATAGTATGTGCCAATCAAAACATTGAAATTTTGAATCTGACGCACTGATAAAAAACATGCAGTGAACATTCAATTACATCACAAGTAACAATTCATTATTGAAAACTGGGGGAACACAACAGTTTTGTGTGAATACATAATAGTGCAAGTATGGGAAAAAAACCTTTTTTTATTGTAAACTAATAACTGTTGTGCGGGATCAACATAGGATGTTGGAATACTGTGAATATAAAGGGTGTTACTTAATCATATATATATATATATATATATATATATATGTTAATAACACCTTTTATTCACAATTAAATAATATAAAGGGTGTTACTTAATCACATGCTGATATATAAGGGGGTTATTTTTGGGTACATTTTGAGAAAAAAAACATATAAACATATATGTTCTGAAGGTCTTAACTTTTGAACTGCAGCGTGCTAAAGTTCTGAGTTTTTTTTTTATATAATTTAGGTATGACCTTACATAGTTTTGTGAAACGTGATATGCATCAAAGGGAATTTTCTGCTGAACAACATAGTTTTTCATTCTCGCCAGTGGCGTTCGTGCGTGATTTGCACTGAATCATTTTAAATAGGAAAGTGATACGGCACTGATTTTTCTTAAATTCAAAATTATTTTTGAAATCCTCATTTTATTCTGAGCAAATTTGGTCTCCCGTTTTATTTTTCGTTTGACGTATGGTTTTGGCATAAAAAAAATAAATTCATTCATTTGCACGTTGTTATAAAATTAGGTATTATCAAGGATTGAAAACGTATCTAGTAGGTAAGAAGAAATAGTTTCGACAGTTGTCAACCTAGTCTAGTTGTCACATATTCAAGTCATCACAATCAACAATATTATTGAAAAAACATGGTTCGTTTTACGAATTCTGAGTTTGCAGATATGCATCACATGTATGGGCTTGCTGATGGTAACGCACTGGAAGCCAGGCGGTTGTATGAAGACCGCTTGTCGAATAGAAATATTCCGGAAGCAAGATTATTCCCAAACATTCATAGAAGGTTGTGCGAAAAGGGAAGTTTTGAATCCGACAATCGCCATAATGGAGTACAACGTAGTATATGAACACCAGAAATTGAAGTACCGGTTTTGAATTCAATTGAGAAAGATCCCAGATCATTTTGAATATCTCACATATTCTTGTTCTTGTTTGGAAAATTCTCCATGACTTTTTATCATATCTCTACCATATCCAACGGGTTTAGGCGCTATAAAATCAAAATTTAAATTCACTTACGAAATAGTAGAGATTTCTGATGGGTTGAAAGCACTCCGAATTGAACTCGAGCTAGCCACGAAAAAAACACTCCTCATTACATCCCTGTACCGAATTCCAATATACAGGAATTCAACACTAATATGTTCAATTTATTCGAGAACCACCGTGATAACACGGACGTATCCCTTTCTTTGGGCGATATCAATTTTGATTTATTGGATGTCGATAACAAGCATACAGTTGAATATCTGCATACGTTGAATGAATTTGGATATATCCCCACAATGAATGCACTCACCAGAATACAAGGAAACAGTAAATCATGCTTGGACCATATCTTCATAAAATCAAAAGATCCAGACCTCAATGAAAATAGTCTACCCATTATATTGAAAACAACACAGATAAACGTCAGACAGAGAAAATACTAAAATAGCACCCTGGGTCACGGACGGTTTATTAAATTCTATCAACAAAAAAACACTATGTTCAGCAACATGCAAAAGCACCCATGTGATGAAAATCTAAAGAAAGAATATAATAACTACAGAAACAAGCTAACATCTTTGATAAAAAAAGCCAAAATTAACTTTTATAAAAAACAAATAGAAATTGTAAAACCAACATAGCATGAACCACGATAACATAAATACCTAATAATAATAATAATGAATTATCAGTTTCATTATTTGATAAAGATTTCCTAACATAACAATATATATATATATATATATATATATATATATATATATATATGAATATATATATATATAAAACGTCAATCTCTTCAGGAGTAGTTTGTTAGTCCAGTCATATTTTAAATATATTTCAACAAATATTGGTTGCCCATTATACATTGCAACTGTTACGAAACCGAATATCACATTGATGGTCAATTATGGGAGCCGACTCATAGAGAATCCAAAAATATGTCACTGCTGTGGTGTCAAAAAAACATTTCGGTTAATGTGAGGACTGTAAGACCAAGGGAAAAGGGAAAAGTGACACAAATAGTAGAAAATCCAGAAGTAGATATATTAATATATGAGCTGGTGGAACTGCAAGTTGAGGTTCGAAAAAACAGGCAACTCCAGCTTTATCTACGACAGAATTCATTTCTGCATGAGGTGCTACTAGTTAACTACTTCGGAATCGTCGAACATCATTGGAGGTTTGTGTATTGTATATTGATAATGTTATGATGAAATTCATTGGATGAAACTGAGTTTCATTTTGAAGACACTCAGTATTTATTTTGATCTTATAAAGTTGTTATTATTGTCAAAGTGACTTCCAATATATGTCAGTATAGTTTTTTCAATGAAAAACGGTTATATCATTTTATATTGAGTATATTCCTCAACCCACTGCAATTCCAAGAGGTTATGGGCACAGAATCGTTTTTCTAAAGGAACAGAATCAATATATTTTTGGAAGTTGGATTTGGTGAACTGTACAAATGAAATGAATTGGAGCGTTCACGAATTATGATCGACAATCTGGAAGGTCAGTCAAACTTAGTTGACTGGAAATTTTGAATACTCATATAGCTGGAGCGTCATGATGTCATTCAAGTAGTTGATGACATTAAAATATCCACACAATTCACCAAATGATGTGCGACAGAACTACAACGTACTAAACACATCAAAAGAGTTGCTGCTGTTAGTGAACTCGAATATTTGGCACAAACCTCATTGTTCCAGGACTGGATTCCCAGGTGAGACTTCTGGTAAATATGTGCAATGAGGCGAAATATATGTGGAATGAATTGCACATTATTTATGAACAAGGAACTGAACAATGATAGGATCGTTTGTTCAATCAGTTTTAGCGTTACCTAGCATATTGCAAAACTTGAAAAGTTATGGGTAGAGCTTCGGGATGAAACCTGGAGAGGAGATAAAGTGGAACTTCCTGAGTACCCTTTTCTCAGCAGAGTCCTCAATACATAACCTTCAGAAAATTTCGAATTCATCAATGCCTGGATAACCGTACCAGAAGAACATCGCATCAGCAGACATCAATTGGATGAACCTGACTTTTATTTTGAAGACACTCAGTATTATTTCAACCTCATATAGTTGCTTTCATTGTCAAAATGACTTTCAATATATGTCAGATTATTTTTTTCAATAAAAACTATTATACCATTATATATTGAGTATACTCCTCAACCCACTGCATGATTCTCAAGAGATAACCATAATACAGTTCAGATGATTGGGAACAACAGCAATGGGAAAGCTTTGACTCGAACCAAGCACATTGATATAGAATTTCACTTCATCAGAGAGAGAATGGCAACTAGTTGAAAGTTGGTTATGTCCATATGTTATGATATTTGCACTGAACCAACACTAACTACGAGATTCCAGAAGTTGAGGAATTATCCAGGAATCATATCAGAAGACTACAGAAAATAAATATTTTGTGGGGGTTTTGAAATGAATAATGATTTTCTTTATTTTTATACACGCTTCATTAGCTTCACCTGTATGTTTGTATGAATGTAGGTGATGGAATCCTTGAAATCAATTTTCACCCACTTCCAGATGTCCGAATAATTTCATAGCTATGCCCTGGTATTTTCACCAAGATCACCCGAAAAAAAAACATTTCAAAGATATGACGAATACACTTTCACCAAAATTCAATTATAGTTTTCATCTCATGTGGATAAAACGAAGAGTTTTTCTTCCGTAGTCTTTTCCATTTTTTTGTAGCAATATGGACTGAAAAGTTTAAAATGGAATTATAATTTAAAATAACTGAAAAACACGCTTATAAAGCAAAAAGGACTGAAAAGTTGGAAATATCTCTGCGAAGAGATTCATCAGTTTTGGTAGATTATCCAAGAGATCTTGCAAATATTTATAGAATTTGGATCATCGCCTGTGCTTCAAAACATGTCAGGTGAATGAACTGAATTCATGTTTCGCAATAACTACCATCATGTTGATGTTAGTGTATGCATGTGTTCATATTTCCCTTCCCTTTCTTTTTAGTTTCAATCAGAGCGCTTGAATTAATTTCGGGTTTTCGAATTATTGATCCAATAAGCTTCTAGTTCTACTCATCAGATTCCCTAGGTGGTAGATCGATATTACTGAAACAACAATTTATAATGCACACAAAATGATATGTTCGACCTTTCACTTCATATATATAATGTGTATCTCTCTGAAATGATTTTATCTTTTTGACATGCAGACTGGATGAATAAATGGAGAATGAAACTACACTTTTCACGGTACAGACAAAAAACCAGCTGTCACATGGCTACATATGAACTGGATGACACCTCATACCCAAATGTAGATCAGCTAACACTGAGTTACAGAAACGTACTTCATATATCTGATGATTCTCTCCTCCTATAGATGCACCGAATGCAATTTCTCTCAATATCATCAGATATTCAAATGAGAAAGCAGGCGAATATATGGCATGCCAAGTTCATGAAAGGAACTGAACTGAAAATTCATCTCGTATATAGATAGGATTCAGTGACCTGACAGACGTGAAAATAGAATATCGAAAATAAATGGAACAATCGTCATCATATTGCAGATAGGGGTAGAAACCGACAAGAACTCGCTTTTCCATATTTTCATTATAATATGTTTTGATGATGATAAATGGAAACAAAAAAGGTGGAATGAAATTGTAGTGAAAGTTATCTGAAAGAAAAGCAGACATGATATTAGATAAAAAGCAGTGCAATACATTCGAATACAATCACATTGGGATTAGAAGCTCAATAAAAATATGAGAATGGTAATAATAATAATAGAAACAATAATGATAATTCATTCATTTTCAACCATTATTCACCCAATAACAGACATGAATCAAGGTAGAAAATATTTATAACGTAGATTAATATTCAGAAATAAAGAAGAAACAAATTAATTCCTAGTGTTCCTCATATCATAAAAATTATTTATCGTCTGAGAAAAAAAAGAAAACTGGTGTCTTGGAAAGAACATTGATGAGAGGAGAATAAACAATGCTACGAAAATAAGCACAGTACGTCCCTGCGTTGTTGGTCTCGCGCACATGACGGTCAGGGATTTCCCATGACAAACATCGAAGCTTCCAGATACGGTGCACAATGATTCATATTAGCGAGTTCAGAGTGGATATTTTTTAGTGCACGGTGATTGAGTTTTTTTTTAGAGTTGGAAATGGAGATTTCGGGAAATATACCCTAGGACGACATGGAGGTCATAATGGAAATGATCAAACAACAAACAGTTTGCTAGGAGCGAGAACAGAGACAGAAAAATAACAAGAAGGGGGAAATGACGGCAGAAAAAAAAGGAAGAGGAGGCGGATCGTCGACAGAAAGAGGAAAAATGGCGGTAGAGTAGAAAACAAGAGAAGGAGGAGGCACAAAACATTGAAAAACAAGAATAACAAGAAAGCAATTTTTGAGCAAATGTTCCAGAAAACCGAGAAAAAATCACAGAACGGAAAGAAGGTGAGGCAGTACGAGAAAAGGCAAAGGAATAAGTAACTGCAGTACGAGAAGGAGCGAGTGAAGGAAATTGGTTTTCTGAAGATCCAAGACTACCGACAGTCGACAGGGTTACTATATCGTGAACAGTTTGAAGCTGCGGCAATGGATGAACTTTGGAGAGAAGACTACGGAACTTATAGTGATTTTGAGGGGACCTGCGTAGGCAATGTTACAGACCTCAAAGACCAGCATCACAACTGTAGAGTTCTGATTGCGGCTTTGAAATTGGGGTATAGCGAACAACATCGAGAACAGCTATACTGGGCTCACCAGAGCAGAAATCGGGTAAAAGTCTGCAGAAATTCGAAACAGTGTAGATGCTTATCCACCTTGCCCACCTAGATGCCCCAGAGCATTTCAGAGAACAGTTGGCGCTGCATGTATTCATTGATGAATTGAGAGATATCGAAATGAATAGGATCCCAAGAGATATCGAAAGAATAGGATCTAATTCAAGAAATGCAGTGATGCTTTAGTTCGTTCCTTGAAATAGGTAGCGGCCTTCAACGCCTCGAAGTATCGATCGAAAAGCCACCTCAGATAGATGAACTGGGAGACAGTATAACACATATTTTCAGAAGAACTAAAATCCTCGAATAACAGCGCTAATAGTCAAACAAGAAAAAACTGCTTCGGATGTGGTAGGAGCAGACATTTCAAGAGAGACTGCAGGGTGAGAGTACCACCATGCTCGTCATCACCTGCCAGGACACCATTGCGTTCTCGCTCACCTGCGAGGATAGATAGAACCCTTGAGAAAACTTCGAATGGTTTGTCACCGTAGGAATACGAAGCCCCCATGAGATTCATTGCTGGAGAAAGTGATTCATTTGAGTCCACAGAGTCATCAATTGGATGGTCCAGCATAAGATAGATACTCGTCAAGCACGTTCATTTCAAAAAATACCAAGCCCATGCCCATCCAACTTGACTACATCACACACTCGGTCTATAGTTCATGTATTCATTTAGGTATCAACGAATCACCCCATTTACAGAAGTTCCATTAGTCAGATAATACTGGAAACTAATAATGAGTGTAGTTCACACATGAACTAAAAAATAAGGATATCAATTATGAGTTATTGAGATTTTATTTGAAGTAAAAAATGAACTGTATTCAGAGAGATCTTTTGGGATCACTGAAATTGGGTATTTTCGAACCGCAATAATAATCACATTATCTCATTAAACGATTCATAGAATTGTAAGGGCCATAACTTATGCTATGAAACCGAATACTGAATGGATCAGCATTGCGACTTATTCTAGGCGGTACTCTGGAGTTCACTGATTCCAAACGTTCACAGCAAAAGATTTCATTATTGAGAAAGTTCAACGAGGTAATTGGATCAGCTCTCAATCTACGATTGTGAGGAATTGAAATGTTCAGAAATGTCAAAATAGTCTCATATGTTTGGTTTCCATATGTCTTATGAATATATTCTTTCAGTGGCATTTGATAGTATAAGATCAAACTGTGGATGCATATTGGAGTATAGGATACACTAGCGAGTCATATCAAATCTTCAAAGCATTTATAGATGATTCATTTGAGTTAGATAAGATAAAAGCCAGAATTTGGCTCACTGTGCTTATAGTCGCATTCATTTGTGGGACGAATGTAAGATCAGAATCCAACTTGTTTCATGACTGTATCATCTATTTTATAGTCAAACTTTGAAGGACTTTTAGATTCTGTGAGGAAGATGGAACATTTTTCGAAATTCAGGATTGGGCCTTCCTGAGGAACATCAATGAAGATTAGTGATTTCATGTTGGATCTTTTGAGCAGTCGTCAGAATAGAAATATGGATTATTACATCATCTGCAAATATTTGGGACTGACAAAAACCAATGATATCCAATACCCATTTTAAAACAAGTTTCATACATTAAGAATATTTTCAAAAACTCAAAAACTTCGAGTAAAACCAATGTGTCTCTTTTCATAGTAACAACTATCTGAAAAAATACCTCATCATCAACTGAGATGAAATTCCAATCATGAAAATATTATTCGTCTATGAAGTTTCTTGCTCAACTCCTCATGATCAAATTCATGGAACAAAGAAAGCTCTGAAATCTGTTGGGTTTTCCAATGAATAACTGAATAATTATTCGAAAATATGTATAAACTTCAATTAAAATACTTTGAGAGAATATAACATCTGAATTAACATCAATTCAATAATTACTATAAAAACTCACAAGATATTATAACGTATGATGACAAAAAAAAAATCCAACAGTCTTCCCTAAGGTGGCTCCACACTCCACACACACCAGTGACGTGATGGTACCTAGTATCAGAATTCACAGAACGCTCCATTCTATTCGCAATAGATCTTTGCGAGATATGTTAACCTTCCACGGTCTGAAAAAATAAAATTGTTCACAAAAGATATCAAGAGTTGAGTGGACAGACTTCTAGTCTACACTACTGAGTTACTGTGAAAATTGCTATTACCTTTTCCATATATTTTGAAAACGGAGATATATAGTCGGCAAAACTTCATTTATGAACATAGAACTGTATTTTGATTCATTAACTCTTTTCCCTGAAGACAATACGAGTTACTAACCAATTGGATATTCATTCTTTAGTGGAAAAATAATCATTTTGGAGCACGCAGTAACTTATCGGGGCAGGCTTGAATAATTTTCTTCTATGATTCACATTTTTTCAGAATTTGAAAGTTTATTATACCCAGAGAAACGAGTCTCAATGAATATCTCTCAAGAAAAAGTTCCAACCATTTCTTTTTGTCTTCTCGAAGTGACGACATACTATCCAATTATTTTGTTGAGGAGTCTCTCTCCTTGTCCTTGAAGTACTTGACATCATCAACTCGTTTCATGACTATAACATATATTTCATAGCCAAAGTTTGAAGGACTTTCAGATTCTGTGAGGGAGATAATGATTTTTTTTCATGAAGATTATTGATTCCATGTTGGATCTTTTGAGCAATCTCCAGAATAGAAATTTGGATTATTACATCATCTGCAAATATTTGAGACTGACAAAAACCAATGTGTCTCTTTTCATATTAACAACTATCCGAAAAAAACATCATTATCAATTGAGATAAAATTACCTTCATGGAAATATTGGGTGTCTATGAACTTTCTTGCTCAACTCCTCATTGATCAAGTCCAAGGATCGAAGAAAACACTCAAATCGGTTGGTTTTTCCACTAATTGTTCGGAAATATGTATAAACTTCAGTTAAAATACTTTGACAGAAACACATACAAGATGTTATAACGTATGATGACAAAAAAAACACAAATCCAACACTCTTCCCTAAGGGGGGTCTACACACACCAGTGACGTGACAGTACCTAGTATCAGAATTCACAGAACTCTCCATTCTATTCGCAATAAATCTTTAGCCTTCCACAGTCTGAAAAAAAAATTGTTTACAGAAGACATCAAGGGTTGAGTGGATAGACTTCTAGTCTACACCATCCAGTTACTGTGAAAATTGCCATTTTCTTTTCCATATATTTTGGAAACGGAGAAATATAGTCGTCAAAACTTCATTTGTGTACAGAGAACTATACTTTGGTTCATCAACTAACCAATCAAATTTTGAGTCGGCGCCAAACAAACAATCAACGAGGATCATTAAATTACTTCAAAAAACTTATCAAAATGTCACCGCGCACCTCGATGCCATCATTTTACGCATAACCTAACTCATTTGTTTGTTTGTTTGGCGCCGACTCAAAATTAGTTACTTACATTAGTTTAGGAGCTCAGTTATTAAATAAAGTTTATTTTATTTTTTCTTTTTTCTTTGGTTTAATTTTTTTTTTTTTTTTAATTTTTTCTGGCTGAAATCTACTAATTACTACCTATTCAATTTTTGATTACTTTCAAAATACTTACCCACCTCATTTCAACTATCAACAGTTAAATAATATGATTATGTACTTTATTTATCTATTGTTATATAATATAAAATATTTTTGGTAGTTCTGGTTACTTTATTTCATCACTTTGTTTATAATTCCAACACTTCATGAAATGTAATTATTATGATTGGTGTGAAGTTATCCACAGATTTCTAGCCACACATGCTGACGTAGTGGAAAATTAAAATCTGTGGCTGGGTTACATATTTTTCAGCACCCGGACTAAAAATCTGTGGCCGGAAATATTCAACATATATATGTGATCTGGAATTCAACAGCTTTCGATATCATCATGATATCAGTCGATATCAAACATGGAATCATGTCAATTTATATTATGAAAGGGACCTCTTAAGATGACGTCACTTTTCTACGGAAATGTTTCTGTCACTAACAGACTTTTTTGATCAAATGATTTTTCAATGGGGATTGCGTCAGTTCTTCACACCCTTTGTTAAATCAATTACTACAAGAGGTGCGTTCATGAAAATTATAAGAATTATAGAATTTCAGGTTGATTACCGTAATGGAATCGTTTTTCTTGTCACCCATACAGTTTTCGCGAAAATGATTTTTTATCGAGTTACAACAATTCTTTACACCCCTCGTAAAATCCGAACCCCTGATGTGCGTTCATGAAAATGATACAAATTATAGAGAATTGTATGCTTAATGTCGTAGTGGAATGTTTTTCTTGTCACCCATACAGTTTTCGCGAAAATGATTTTTTTATCGAGTAACAACAATTCTTTACACTCCTCGTAAAATCCGAACCCCATGATGTGCGTTCATGAAAATCATACAAATTATAGAGAATTGTATGCTCAATGTCGTAGTGAAATCGTTTTTTTGTCACCCCCACAGTTTTCGAGAAAATGATTTTTTTATCAGGCATCGTCAATTCTTTACATCCCTCGTAAAATCAGAATCCCACGATGTGCGTTGATGAAAATCATACGAGTTATAGAAATTTCATGCTGATTGTAGTAGTGGAATTGTTTTTCTTGTCACCCATACAGTTTTCGCGATAATGATTTTTTATCGAGTAACAACAATTCATTACATTCCTCGTGAAATCCGAACCCCATGATGTGCGTTCATCAAAATTATACAAATTATAGAGAATTGTATGCTCAATGTCGTAGTGAAATCGTTTTTCTTGTCACCCCCACAGTTTTTCGAGAAAATGATTTTTTTATCAGGCATCGTCAATTCTTTACATCCCTAGTAAAATCAGAATCTCACGATGTGCGTTGATGAAAATCATACGAGTTATAGAGAATTTCATGCTGATTGTGGTAGTGGAAATGTTTTCTTTCACCCATACAGTTTTCGGAAAATGATTTTTTTATCGAGTAACAACAATTATTACACCCCTCGTAAAATCCGAACCCATGATGTGCGTTCATGAAAATGATACAAATTATAGAAATTGTATGCTTAATGTCGTAGTGGAATCGTTTTCTTGTCACCCCCACAGTTTCGAGAAAATGATTTTTTTTATCAGGCGTCGTCAAATTTTTACATCCCTCGTAAAATCAGAATCTCACGATGTGCGTTGACGAAAATCATTACGAGTTATAGAGAATTTCATGCTGATTGTGGTAGTGGAAATGTTTTCTTGTCACCCATACAGTTTTCGCGAAAATGATTTTTTATCGAGTAACAACAATTCTTTACACTCCTCGTAAAATCCGAACCCCATGATGTGCGTTCATGAAAATCTTTACAAATCATAGAGAATTGTATGCTCAATGTCGTAGTGAAATCGTTTTCTTGTCACCCCACAGTTTTCGAGAAAATGATTTTTTATCAGGCATCGTCAATTCTTCACATCCCTCGTAAAATCAGAATCCACGATATGCGTTGATGAAAATCATACGAGTTATAGAAATTTCATGCTGATTGTGGTAGTGGAATTGTTTTCTTGTCACCCATACAGTTTTCGCGAAAATGATTTTTTATCGAGTAACAACAATTATTTACACTCCTCGTAAAATCCGAACCCCATGATGTGCGTTCATGAAAATTATACAAATTATAGAAATTGTATGCTTAATGTCGTAGTGAAATCGTTTTCTTGTCACCCCACAGTTTTCGAGAAAATGATTTTTTTATCGGACGTCGTCAATTCTTTACATCCCTAGTAAAATCAGAATCTCACGATGTGCGTTGATGAAAATCATACGAGTTATAGAGAATTATATGCCTGATGTCGTAGTGGAATTGTTTTTCTTGTCACCCCCACAGTTTTCGAGAAAATGATTTTTTTATCGGGCGTCGTCAATTCTTTACATCCCTCGTAAAATCAGAATCCCACGATGTGCGTTGATGAAAATCATACGAGTTATAGAGAATTTCATGCTGATTGTAGTAGTGGAATCATTTTACTTGTCACCCTCACAGTTTTCGAAAAAATGATTTTTTCTTCGAGTATCAACAATTCTTTATACCCCTCGTAAAATCCGAACCCCAGAATGTTCGTTCATGAAAATCATACAAATTATAGAGAATGTTATGTTCAATTTCGAAGTGGTATCGTTTTTCTTGTCTCCCTTATAGTTTTCGAGAAAATGATTTTTTTATCGGTCATCGTCTCAATTCTTTACACCCCTCGTGAAATCAGAACCACAAGATGTGCGTTCATGAGAAAGTCAGAGAAATCATAGAAATTTAATGTTGATTACCGTAGTTAAATCGTTTGCCTTGTCACCTCCACAGTTTTCGAGAAATTATTTTTTTTTATCGCCACAACAAATCGTGTCCACCTTGTTTTCTCCCTCCCTACCTACCATTGTGTTGTCTCAATACTGGGAGTTCGTTGACCTGTCTGACTGTCGGCTACCCCAGTACGTACTTTGCTAATTCAGTCGTTGAGTTTTCTTCGAAGTGTGATGAAGGTTGTTCATTGTTATTTATTTATAAGGGTAAGATAGGTATTATGGGGATATTGAACTTGTAGACTATCATTTTCTTACTTTTGATTCTGATTAAACCATTTTTCTCGTCTCGAAACTCAGCTCTCAATCTCATACAAGTATAACAAAATGAAGCGGCAGAAAATGTATATAAAAAATTTAGCAGAATTCATCAATAGCTATTATCCTGGTTTATCTTTTAATTTCTTGAAGTGTTCAGCAGTACACGACGATTATATAAAACGAATGGCAGAACATGTATTCGGAGTACAGAAAAACACCATTGCCATTCAATATGCAGATTTTCAGGAGAAATACTGGAACATCAGAAATTTTATCATTAATAGAAATAGCTATATCAGAGAAAGTTGATATTAAGTTCTTAGAAAAACTCAAGGGTATAATAAATGATCTAAAACTGTCAAGAGTAGATATAAATAAATCATCTTATTATTGCGCTTCCTCTATATATTCTCAACTTTGTGAGAAAATGCCATTAGCGAATACTGTAAGAAATAGGAAAAAGCTTCAGGTATATTGTATTAGAAATCTTGGTAACATTTTTGAAAATGTGAATAAAATCAGAACATCAACTCCTTTCAGTAACCACAATGAAGAATATGAAATTTTTGAACAAATATCAAATGTATCTCCTCAGAGTGTGTCTTCAATTTCTAAAGAAATATAGAAGAAGAGAAAGGGTTCATTCTATTTCATCCCCGAATTGTACATCCATAAAATTCCTCTTCAGAACACATATCAGGCAGATTTTGAGGCACTCTCACAGAGTTTTCGAGGATAACAAGAATCAGAGCATTTTACATCCCGATGGCTTCAGTTGATGTCATGTATCACATTCCATCAAAACGGCCCGAGAGAGAAAATGGCGTGATCCGTACTATATCTGATGATCAGTGTGAAGAATACGAATCTGACTTTGAACTTTCCAATTTCTGTTTTCCTGACAATAGAAAAACCTCTGCAATTCTACCACATGATTCCATTAATATTTTGAAAACTAGTACACTGAAATTGAACTACAAGGATTGTGTGTACCAAGAGGGTTCATTTTCAATGAAAAATGAAGAATTCAATAAAATTTGTAGAGGTAGAAAACTTCTCACGGGTCGATACGCTTTTGTTTTAAAAAGAAGAATAAAAGAATTTGTCAACAACTCGTGCATTTTCAATTTCAAAGACTGGAGGTATCTCAAATCATCGGATTCAATCAAACTATATGCGTATTGTGCACATAATGGATGTAAGTTGTTCAAAATAACTCTGAACCAAATATCTATCAAAGATTGCAATCATTCGGTAACAGTTTTGAGTACATCCAAGAATTTCACTCATAGGGGAAAATTGACATCACAACTAAGAGGTATCGAAAGACATATTTTGAGAAATAAATTAGAAAATGTCAAACCAATTTCTCAGAGGCAGGAAGATGTACTCAAAACGAATGAAAAGTTGATAGACATTGGGAATTTGGATAGAATCAAATCAGATGATGTCTATCGCAAAATAAGATCAGAAAAATTATCTGAAAATGATAAAGACACAGATGACTTTATTGATGTGATGCTGTTCGCCAAAGGAAATAAACATTTCATTCATCACATTGGTCTTCCATTTCATGTTTTAATTTATAGCCAGGAACAACTGGAATTGATAACATCCTCTCAGTCGCCGATATTACATCTAGATGCGACTGGCAGTATAGTGAGGAAACCTGGAAAAGAAGACAAACGGTGTTTTTATTATGCGGGTGTGATACAAATTCCTCAAGTGAATAGGGTTTGTCCAGTTCTGGAGATGTATTCATGTAGTCATGACACGACATCCATTTGTTCTTGGCTATTGAAATTCAAAGCTTTCGCTTTAGAAAATTCAAGAAAATGGCCAATATTTCCAAAAGTTGTTACAGACTTCAGTCGGGCATTAATCAATGCCGTTTGCATTGCTTTCAATGGAATGGACTTACTAACATACCTGAAGATATCTTTCAAAGTCGTTACAGACACAAACGAAATAATTCCTTCTAATATTATCACATTACATGTTTGTTGTTGTCATATTTTCAAATTGATGGCGAAAGATATAGATGCATATTTCAGTGATTCCGCAGTCAAAGGGTATTGTTAAAGAAATAGTTGCGTCTGCCTTTTCTTTTGAACAATGGGATGAAATTTGTTTGTGGTTCAAGTTATTTGCGAAAATTCTGAATACTGAAATGAAAACACCTGAAATGGACAAATCTCTGAAGGACTTGATCTGTTTATGTTGCAAGAATATCGATATTCAAGATGATTATTCGTACGAGTCAATGCTCTACCCTGATGCTTCGAATTCGGAAACGGCGGCCTTATATAAATGCAGTCCATTCTTTATATTTTTCAATAATTATGTTCAGGATCAAAATTATATCCCAGTTGAATTTTCATCTAGAAATGAATACTTTAATAAAAAAAATTTTACTTTATTTCTCAAAAAGTACATTGCGTATTTGCCTATGTGGTGTGGAATCTTCACTTGTGAACGACTCAGTAATGCACCGGTAGAAAGATGGTTTGGAATTGCAAAAAACTCTCTCGCTAAAGGATTGTTGAACCAGAAATGTAGCCGAATAATTAATAAAATTCGTGAACATGTCATCTTTATCCAAGAGAACAGATATATAATATCCCCAAAGGAAGATGTGCATCCAATTCCGTTAGACATTCGGAAGATGAAGAGCTTCTAGCCAGGAAACTTGGCGAAAAAACAAAAGGCCCCATACTACCAATTTTGAACATCCCAAATTGAAGAAGTTTCTTCAATTCGACCCGAATCTATGCCTCTACTGTAAACAAGGAGCATTGGATGTTACAGCTGAATGGGTTCAATGCGGTGAATGCTATGGATGGGTACACATTTCTTGCATAATTGGATATGAAAATTTAACATTCTCTGGTGAATTTACATGTGATTTTTGTCTTGCCGATCAGGAAAATCAAACTCATATTGAAAATTATGAATCAGTAGGAAAACAAACAAAACAACATAGAAATTCTGCAGACCTATCTCGATAAAAACGTTTTAGATAAAAAAAATCCATCGATAATATCGAAATTAATACAAGAGGACAGAGTAAATCAATTTTATGGAAAAATGAAAGGAGGAAGAGAGTAACTGCGTCCCATTTCGCGAAATTTGCAAGGCAAAATCTATAGAGAAAAAACAAAATCGCTAACGGATATTATTTCCGAAATCAAATTTCAATAGAGTATATAAAACATGGAAAAAGATAATGAAATGACGGCTGTAAATGAATATGAAAAGCTCAATAAGAAGATTTGTCAACAAACAGGTTTTGATGATAACGAGAATCATCAGTTTTTGGGAGGATCTCCTGATGGCCTAGTTGATGAAGATGGAATTTGAAGTTAAATGTCCATTTTCCTTGAGGGACTTGGATATTTGGGAGGCATGTCTAGGAAAAGTTACATATTGTGATAAAAGTGGTTGCTTGAAACGTGTATCAAACTACTATTATCAGATTCAGCTTCTTCAAGTAACAAATCGGAAATGGTGCGATTTCGTGATATATACCTTCAAAAGTATCAATAGAAAGAATTCATAGGAATGATACCTTCTGGGAGAAGTCGGTATTTCTAAATTGAACGACTTTATATATTCTTTATCCCCTTATCAGTCTGGTTTTTGTGTGAACACAGGAATACGTTTCGTTAAATGGAAAACTAGCAAAAGAAATTAACATTTTGGATAATGTTTAGTAGAGGATCCTAGATTTTACAAACAATTGGAGGTGAAGTACATAATATGCACTTTTTCACGGTTCTTGTGCGATGTCAGAGAAATAACATCCCTCAGATTTCGAAATTTTCAAAAGGAAAGTGGTTGACGAATTTCATCGTTGATATCTTTTTCTGTCTGGTAAATCAACGGGCATGACATATCTTCACTACTAATTCCACATATATATTTACAAATAATATAAAAGATGAAAACACGCTTCAAAAAATTCGAAATATCAGATAATAGTTTTGTAGTAATGCCTTTCTTGATAAATTCAAATCATTTTTGTGTGAGCATCTCTTTCTAAATCCCATGAGGAACGCATGAATATGAATCGAAACGGTACATGGGATCGTTTCGAATTTTCATGAATGAATTCTATCGGAGCAAATGAATGAGATGCAGGAATGGACATTAACAACATGAATATGATACAAATCGGATGATTACAATTGTGGTGTATATATCATATTATATTATCAACAATTAGTGAATTATGGTAATGTAAAAAAGAGCAACATAGACATAAAACAATTCAGAAATTCTTTGATGAAGAGAGTACTCCTCCATTCCGATAATATGAAATGTCTGTGTTTTCACTGTGGGGTTTTCATCATGAACAAAAAAATAGTAAAATGCTCACCATGTAAAAGAGAGTCTCATATTAAATGTATTGATAGGAATATTGAAGAATACCCAGTACGATTATGGAATTTGTGAGTTATGCACACTCTACTAATGATACCCAGTATATAGTTAAAATAGTAGATCGATTGATAGTACATGAATCAACACCTTGGTCAAAATTATCCATAATGTCTCGTTACCATATGGAGGAATCATATTTTTTCATGTTGATTATTTAGCCCATCAGTAATTTCCTATATTATTGTATCACTCGATTTATTCTGTCTATAGTACTGACCTTCATATTGGAATATTTGAATCATTTTTTTACTACAAGTTAAAAAGTACCTAGGAGTTTTCCAAAACTGTAATGAAATATATCGCAAACATTAAAATATTCATTTTCATCATTTACAATCATACATTCAGAAGATAACTCAACGATTCTATCTTTTGTGGGAAGTACATAGGCAATGATATCGAATGAGTTATAAATGCAACTCTGGAAAGTAATCGTTAAGTTACAATGTTTTCACTAATATTCAGTTCGAATTTCAGATTTTTTTATTAAAAACACGTGTCATTCGATCATTATTGAAGATGCCTGTTCAACAACTGCATCATAAACTCACAGCTATTTCATTGCCTAGGTACGAACTCAAGTTATGTGTACGAGTTTTCATAAAAAAGTAGTGAGATTCAACTTTGATTTAGAAAAATGGCAATAATGTATACGTGATATCACTTTCCAAAATAATTATGTACCGAACTATCCATACCTAGTTTTCAACTTGCCAATTATCTCAATAAAAAGTTAAGTCTCAATAATTTTCTATCACATTGCGTACATGAACTAAGTATGTACCAGGTAATCTTTTTCTACTGAACCTTACTAATACAGGATTGCTTAGAAGATAAAAAAAAATGAATGTGAAAGTTTTGTGGTTTTCTTCTTTGCTGTCAACAAAACAAATGAATTGCATAGGAAACCGATAAATAAATACCAAATGTGTTTTTTTCAAATGGCCCCTTAAGAGAAAAGCACGCTAATAAAACTGCAAAATATTATTAGCGGATTTTCTTGTGACATTTTGATTTCATCTCTGAATTGGCAGCCCAGAATCAGGGTTATCCTGAAATGGCATTGAAAATTATTTATTGACATCAAAGTTATAACAACATTAATTGCGGAAAAAAATGTATGAAGATTTCAGACAAATTCTGATTATCGCCAACATTGTTAATTAACAATTGGGAAAATCATTGATTTTTCCGTAGAAATTCGAAGTCATGACTCAATTTATTCTCGTGTTTGAAAAATTAATGAACTAGAAAATACGACTTATAATATTGGTTAATATTTTATAACTTGAGAATCCATTGAATTGTGACCTCGAATTTCTACGAAAAGCCTCAATGATCTTCTAATTTTGTGTTGACAATGATGCCAATCCTCAAAATTATTTGCAACCTTCCTAAAAATCAATATTGTTATAACTTTTTTGCCAATGGATATTCTTCAATGAAATTTCAGAATTAATCTGATTGAAGGCTGCTGAATCCAGTGATGGAATAAACATTTCACAAAAAAAATTGATAATAATATTTTGTAGTTTTTGCATGAAAAAAATATCATAGCATACCGTGAGAATTGATATTATTTTCGCAGATTTGTGCTAACGTAGCGTTTTGACTAGGTACTTTTTGCTTGATAAATATGGATTTTATAAAGGTGTTCCAGTCTAAAGTGAGTCACATTTTTATTTGTTAATTACCAAATTATACTACGAAAGAAACCATGAAACATTTGCATATTTCTTTTTGTTTTATTTTTCAACTCTTTTATTAATCCCTGTTGATGGTGGAAGGAATATGAAAACACACCAGGTTCATGTTTTCCCACTAGAAAATAATAATTCTTTCCTTCTTATCTCACTTTTTACTTACACGTAGGTAATCATGTGCAGAAATAAAACTCACAAAATATGTTTTCTAAGTTTGTATAATAGGTAGGTATTTCACAGTTTTCCATCACTGCCTAGTGAAAAGTATTATCAATTATGGCTGCAATGAATTTTAACTTAAATTGAGGAATTTATGAGAACACACAGTTTTATTTTAATTATTGTAATGTTACAGTAACAATGAAATATAATTGCACAATATTTGATTGAAACTGAATTATACCGTTTCACATATCTTCAATGCAAATTTATAGGAAATATTTATCTTTTATTTTCATTTGTTTAGATATTATTCAGAAAAAATTATGTATTTGTTACTTTTCAACTATATAATAGTTGAATTGGAATATTTTTAATTTTTTTTGCTGATTTTTCCTTTTAATTAATTTTTGGGTTTTTTTTTTTTTTTTTTTTTATTTACTTAATGTGAATATATTTGATTGAAATTGAAATAATCATTTCGACATTTGATTCCGGGGACTGAAGTGAATATTAAATTGTGTTGTGAGATTCCACACTTCTTCAACGAATACATTGTGCTAGACATGTTTGAAGTCGAAGTAGGAGGCGATTTTGTCACAGAACCCCAAATGTAAATAATTATTTTCTAACAAGATAACTATTGGCAAATCTTCCACCACAAATTTTTGATCCACTGCAGCAACCTGAATCAAATTCAGAAATTATCAGTATAAATTTTGATATGAAATACTGAAATACTCTGGAATGATATAAATTTTTAGTACGCATGGTTTTTTCAGTTTGCTGTTTTATTTTGCTGAAGATATCAGGACTGATCTCGCATATCGTTAGTCAGTTATTCTTTAATTATTTCTCATCGGATTGGGTACCTTCTGTGGATATTATGTGCCAGTGATAGGAATTTGTGACAAAGATATAAATGCGCCATGTCCTCTGGAGCTGATTCGGCCTAATTGGTAATACCCAACAAATCAATGCCAATAATGAATAAGAATGAGTACCTGGAATGGTATACGTAGGTACACATCGTCTTGGCTTTATGTAGTCATAATAACTCTCACCTATCCGAAGAAAAGAAATGGTTATCAAAGGTCAGACCCAATCTAGATGAATACCGATTCAATCAAATGAAATGATATCAACTGTTAAACGAGATCAGTCTTGAGACTTTTAAAACATTTTTGATTGAATCATTAAGAAACGAGATTTTTTTATTTATTTATATATACCTTTTTAACCTTGTTGGCTAGTTATAATAGTTAATTTTTATTTTGTACTTCCTTATTGTGATAACAAGAGACTTCAACCAATATACTATTTTTTCTGAATATGACGTTTTTTTTTTCTAATAAATGACAGAAAAAAACAATTCAAGCCTCTCAAATCGCCAAGGAAACTCTAGGATTCCCATGATTTTGCGTGAAATGGCCAATTTTTCAAATAAGGTATAATCAGAAATTGCTAAATAGGAGAATCATTTACCTGGAATATGTAGGAATGAAACAAAAAAACGATTCATTCACATTGATCAACATGAAATTTTCTATAATTGGTATGATTTTACGAGGGATGTAAAGAATTGACGATGCCCGATAAAAAAACATTTTCCAGGGTGACAGGAAAACGATTTCACTACGGTAAATATCATCAAATTCTTCATAGTTGGTATGAGTTTCGTGAACGCACATCTTGTGGTTCTGATTTTACGAAGGGTGCAAAGAATTGACGATGCTCGATAAAAAAATCATTTTTTCGAAAACTGTGAGGGTGACAAGAAAAACGATTCCACTACGACATTGGGCATATAATTCTCTATAATTTGTATGATTTTCATGAACGCACATCATGGGGTTCGGATTTTACGAGGAGTGTAAAGAATTGTTGTTACTCGATAAAAAATCATTTTCGCGAAAACTGTATGGGTGAAAAGAAAAACATTTCCACTACCACAATCAGCATGGAATTTCTTATAACTCGTATGATTTTCATCAACGCACATCGTGAGATTCTGATTTTACGAGGGATGCAAAGAATTGACGATGCCTGATAAAAAAAACATTTTCTCGAAAACTGTGGGGGTGACAAGAAAAACAATTTCACTACGACATTGAGCATACAATTCTCTATAATTTGTATGATTTTCATGAACGCACATCATGGGGTTTGGAGTTTACGAGGAGTGTAAAGAATTGTTGTTACTCGATAAAAAAATCATTTTCGCGAAAACTGTATGGGTGACAAGAAAAACAATTCCACTACCACAATCAGCATGAAATTTCTATAACTCGTATGATTTTCATCAACGCACATCGTGGGATTCTGATTTTACGAGGGATGTAAAGAATTGACGATGCCTGATAAAAAAATCATTTTCTCGAAAACTGTGGGGGTGACAAGAAAAACGATTTCACTACGACATTGAGCATACAATTCTCTATAATTTCTATGATTTTCATGAACGCACATCATGGGGTTCGGAGTTTACGAGGGAGTGTAAAGAATTGTTGTTACTCGATAAAAAAATCATTTTCGCGAAAACTGTGGGGGTGACAAGAAAAACGATTTCACTACGACATTGAGCATACAATTCTCTATAATTTGTATGATTTTCATGAACGCACATCATGGGGTTCGGATTTTACGAGGAGTGTAAATAATTGTTGTTACTCGATAAAAAAATCATTTTCGCGAAAACTGTATGGGTGACAAAAAAAACAATTCCACTACCACAATCAGCATGAAATTCTCTATAACTCGTATGATTTTCATCAACGCATATCGTGGATTCAGATTTTACGAGGGATGTAAAGAATTGACGATGCCTGATAAAAAATCATTTTCTCGAAAACTGTGGGGTGACAAGAAAACTATTTCACTACGACATTGAGCATACAATTCTCTATAATTTGTATGATTTTCATGAACGCACATCATGGGATTCTGATTTTACAAGGGATGTAAAGAATTGTTGTTACTCGATAAAAAAATCATTTTCGCGAAAACTGTATGGGTGACAAGAAAAACGATTCCATTACGGTAATCAACCTGAAATTCTATAATTCTTATAATTTTCATGAACGCACCTCTTGTAGTACTGATTTAACAAAGGGTGTGAAGAACTGACGCAATCCCCATTGAAAAAATCATTTGATCAAAAAGTCTGTTAGTGACAGAAACATTTCCGTAGAAAAGTGACGTCATCTTAAGAGGTCCCTTTCATAATATAAATTGACATGATTCCATGTTTGATATCGACTGATATCATGATGATATCGAAAGCTGTTGAATTCCAGATCACATATATATGTTGAATATTTCCGGCCACAGATTTTTAGTCCGGGTGCTGAAAATATGTAACCCAGCCACAGATTTTAATTTTCCACTACGTCAGCATGTGTGGCTAGAAATTTGTGGATAACTTCACACCAATTTATTATGACGGATGTTCTCAATTTCTGAAAGGGTTATTGAGAATAATTGGTTTTTGTCAGTCTCAAATATTTGCAGATGATGTTATAATCCATATTCCTATTTTGACGACTGCTTAAAAGATCCAACATGAAATCTCTAATCGTCATGAATGTTTCTCAGGAAGACCTAATCCTGGAATTCGAAAAATGTTTCATTATATTTCTCGCAGAATCTGAAATTCCTTCAATCTTCGACTGTGAAATGAATTGTAGAGTCCTGAAACGAGTTGATGGTATCAAAGACTTCAAGGACAAGGAGAAAGACTCCTCAACAAGATAATTGGAGAGGATGACATCACTTTGAGAAGACGAAAAGAATATAACTCTCACTTATGAATATTACTAAAGTTCAAGTAACGAACAAAGTTTGTTATTTTTTTGTTTTAGATCCTCCGGCAAATTACTTAAAACCTACCACCAATTTACGTTTTTCTCAATATAAATCTATTCAGCCCCTCCATGCATCTGCATATCCTTATTCAATGAATGTTTTCAAACAATAACACCAATACGTAGTCACATTATTATTCATCAAATGGTATATAGCAGTCAACCCCAACTCACAAGGGTTACAGTTACACCGAGGAAAATCCAATAACACTCCAAATATAAATAATTTATGAAATATATTAATTTTTTGCGTTGACTATCCCAAAGACTTTCTGATGACACTCTCTGAACAATTCCTTCGCAATCGTATTTCATTCTTTAGAATGAAAATGACATCAATGGCCTTCGGAAAACAGGGCAAGTTTGATAAATCTAAGGAGGGCGTTGTATTTTATACAAGGAGACTCTTTTGATTTGGATTTCTAAAGAAGTTTTTCCGGCGAACTTTAGGCAATGAAGGGATTGCTTGAGTGTTTAATTGTTCACAAAACAAAAGCCTCCGTGTTCAGGAAGGTTCAATTGACGGAATGTTGCGAAATGTTTCATGTCTACAAAAATATTTGAGCAATGAGAATAATGGTGAATATTGATTGTAAGTGATAATTGTAGGGAATGTGATTAGATAACGCGTTTGTATATTTTTTTGGAGCAAAGTATGTAAATATCCCCTGGATTTTCCCTTTCGACAGTCGATTATCTGCAAATATTTCGAAAATAACAATAAAGGATCTAGAACTATCTGACCCCATGATCAGGAAGTCAGTTGGGGAAGATAACATCTCTACAAAAATCAAAACGAACTTCAAGTGTACTTGTCTATGTATATGTATTCATCTTTGTGACATTGACTGCGAACTACTTGGTCCATTATTCTAACAACTTTTTCGAAAGAAACCCTTCAAGGTAAAAAGTATTCATATAAAATTTGGGACGAAAATTCAGAAATTCCATTTTATCCTCAATGAAAAGGGGGTCAGATTCGTTTAGTACTCTTGTGCGAAATAACCAGAACATTTTGATTGTCCCATTCAAATAAAAAAAAATATATTCAGAGTTGCCTAGATCTTAGACTACATACTTGAAGTTGATCTCCAAGGAGTCTTATTCAGTAATGTGTGGAATATTGGTGATTTTGAGTACAAGCCACTTCAGTTCAGAGATGATACAATTCAAATAAGACTACAAGAAACTCATTCCTTCTTTTATCCAGGGCTTTTGGGTCACAGCTTTAAGTGATGAAGGACTGTTTGAGTTGGACAACTAGGGTATAACCGGTTGTCGAAGGCACTTGTTGTTGAACCACTACTAACTACTTCTTCGGAAGAACCACTTGTGAACCACTACCATTTTCAATAAGTCTTTCGAGTCAGAATCATTCTGAAATGAATTGATCGATATTGATTGTGAATAACACTCCTGTAGCAGTTCATGCAGTCACATGAAAAATTCATGGAAATATATGTTCATATAAAAATACTAGGGTTTGAAGATCAGTTCAATATAATTTCCAAATTTTGAATTGGATTTACCTTAGTGAATGATATATTTCATACTTTCTTCAAATGTGTTCACGACTTACTCGATAAAAGAAGATTTGTTGGTTCTTCTTTCTTTGAATGGTCAAATGCGTTCACCATCTTTGACCGAATCTTATTTGCATAAAACTATATTTATGAAAACATACATTTGTATTTCCTGCGGTATTTACTAAAGTCGTAGCAAAATGCTCGAGACTTTTGAGTCATCATCAGTCGATGTGAGTAATAATTGCATTTTTTTCATTTGAAAACAGTGAAGTTACTTGGCAGGTGTAAGAAAAGTCATAAAAATTTTGAATGAATGTGATTTTGTGTGGAGGAACAACGTTTCTTGACATGGTTTTTTGGGTTACCTCCCACAGTCGGAAAATGAAAATATAATCAGAAAAATCTATACAAGTGTGGAGAGGGCAAACTAATTAGTTAACCCCGATAAGTAACTGCGTTCACCAAATTATAATTCCTGAAGAAAATTGATTCAGTTAGTCAGTAACTTGTTGTATTCTCAATTTTCTTATTGAAAAATAGTAAAAATTCTAAAGATACTTGTCTATATGGTTTTAGGTTGACGTTTCGGGGACGATATCTGCATCCTTTCTCAAAATCTTCTAAATCTCCTTTGTTTGAATAATTTCTCTTGCAGAGTCTTTTTGGCTTTTTCTTTGTGGAATTTCACAGGACATCCAAATAAAAATTCAGCCTGGTCCAGGATTATTTTGGGTTACAATTTCTGGGAATCAATAGAACTATAGTTCATCGTTGAAAGTATGATTGGGGCATAACAATATGTGACAAGGTGTGAAAGGTGATCGACCATGACAAATTATCTATAATTTCATGTCACAAACATGAAATTATAGATAACCATGACATGAGTTCACATATCAACCGCAACATAGATCTGATAGTAATGAGTTTGATGAGGAACAACATTCCCTCACATGTAGGTCACAGTATGCTAAGCAAATTCATCAAAATTATTGGGTAACTTTCCAGATTTGTGTAATCGAACTCTGGTACAAAGGAAAAGACCAATAAGAACTGCCTTAGTCCCAAAGCATTCGATCAAGAAAGCAAATCCAAATAAAAGCTGGAAAATGGATGTTGCCTTTGTACCAGAGTTTCATTAATGTGACTCAAATCTGGAGAGGTACATCATTTTTTTTTATTATCTCCACTTGAAAAGCTATTGTATAGCTAAAACAAGTGTCGTGGTTTCGTAAACCCAGTTTACTGAAAATAATTCAGTGAAGTGAGAGTCTTTTGTTTACTTTAGTTATATAATGATCTCGATGAGTCTTCTTGACATACTGTGATGCACATTTGATAAAATGTAGGGTCTCATCAGATTGAACATTATCAGATCCATGTTCCAGTTGGCATAGAAACTTATGTCATGGTTATTTCTAAAAGCTGAGAAATGGAGAAACGCTAATTTGACATTCCGTTGGAATATTCGTATTTAACAGAATGTTGACAGTAGCCTACTAGCATCGATACTAGATAATGAACTAAAGTGATGAAAAATACGCGGTGAGATGTTTAATTTTTTTGCATAAAAACGGCGCCCCATAAGAAAAAAAGGCGGAAGAGATTTTTTGTCACAAATTGGACGAGGAATACAAAAATGGATTTTCGATTTGAAATGTCTCAGTGGCATACCATTTTTTTCTTTAAAAAAAAATGATATCATTACTTGTATGCGCGCCAATAATGAACATAAAATTCTTAATTGCATGTCAGAAAATGCACAATAACTACTTCTTGAAACTCACCAAATTTCATTTGCATATCTCGACCGGTTTCAGAGCAATAAATAAATAGTCAGTTTTTGAGAAAAACTTTAACACTCCGTTTCTCGGAAAACGAAGCATTTACGGACAAATGTTATATAGCAAACTATCATTATTTTTTCATGCTGAATAACACCTTGGAGTTTGTTGCACTTATTAATCACCACCCTGTGGAAAAAACCAAAGATCTAAAGGGCATGCAAAAAAATTGTCGGTTGAAGAAACAGAAGAAACCCCATGGAACATTTGATATCTTTCATATTTCAGTGTTAAAAATGAACCAGGAAAATGAAGACTGGTTTTCGATGCTGCAGCCAAGTCACGAAGAACGTGTTTGAATGACATACTCCTGATATTATGGAAATTTCGTCAATAAAGTGTTGCTTTTCACCAGGTGGAAATGGAAAAAGCAGATCAACCTACCCAGATATTTCATTGGAAACAAAATGTGGAACAAGACCAACCTTCGACTTATGCAGAGCAAGGTATGACGTTTGGAGCTGTTTCTTCTCCCTACACTGCTCAGTATGTCAAGAACAGAAATGCCATGGATTTCCAAATAGACTATCATTGACATAACGTGTTTGTGTTATTTGCGCATAGGTTGTATTTTCAGTCTGTGTTCGAATTTTCCCTTTTTTTGGGTCATAATAGGATATTTCTCCTTCGGTCTTGATTGGAGTGGGTACTATATGCGGTGGTTTACCATTGACGCAAATTTGTTCATTCTGGCATTAAGTAGATATATGGCCAAAAAGTTGACATTTGAAACATCTCATTGGGAAAAGTATGTGAGTTCTAATCTTCAGGCTATAAAATGCCACTTTGTTATTGGGTAGGAGATGGGGTGTAATGAAGGTAAGAAAGTGAGTTCCTGTTTCTTCGATTTCACACTGGAATTCCGTTTTGACCCTGAATACGCCTTGGGATTTGAGTTCATCTAGTATTTCTTCTGCTATGCAGAAGGTCCGAACAGGTAATTTCTCTTTTTGTTTGATTGAGACTGATATGTGGTACAACTTTCACATCCAAGTCTCCGAATTATCTGACTTGCGGTAAGCGTTTTAATCATGCGGTGGAGCTGGTTTCTACTAAAATGTCTTCATCAGTTCTCTTAATGGATTTTCCTTCTTCAGTTGAACCGCATAGTATTTTATATATTACAGAGGGGTTCATAAGTGTTAAACTTCCATTTCTGTTTTTCACAATTGAGAACCAAGATATAGGAGCCGTCGTTTCAGTATTTGTGGTTAGGCTTGAAGGTGGAATACCACCATTGTCCATTCTTAAGGAGGTGAACGTCTCCGTAGGTTCATATTCAGGATTCATATACTATCCCACGAGAAGGGTTGAAGTAACTATCCAACGCGGTAGTGCACTTTTACCACGATGAAATTAATTCATTCCGGAAGGCACCAGGTACCCCGAGCGGACTATTCGTGACATTTTCACGCAGTGCCATTCATCTTATGAGCTTAGACAATACTGAAAGATTGCGGATTTTATATCGAGGTTCACTCCTTTTTCTGCTATGTGGTACACGGCAGGTATTTTATTTCCCTCCTACCCTCCAGCACTTTTGAAATGGTGAGCTTTCCTCTATTAGCCACAAGGGCCGCACTGGATGGGGGCTGCAAGTTCCCCTCACGGGAAATGGGATGATTATTTCGCCAGTAAACATAGATCTGATTTTTCATTGGTTGGAATCAACATTGGGAAACCAAGCATGAGGGATTCCAAATGGAATGAGGGTGGAAATTGGAGGTATCACAAGATCAAGGTAATGCAAAAAAAAACAAAAGGCTACAAGCTACATGAAAAAACTGCTGTGAAGGTTGTGGAGTCTCGTGAGAAAGACAAAGCCAGACAGTGAATTCTGAAGTTACACAAGGAGCTCTACTGAAAAAGTCGCAGTGATTCATGCCAAGGAGCCAACCTTCAGTTACAAATACCTTCCCACTTCCACGAAAAAAAAACGAAATGGGATTGAAATTCCTAGACTATTGAAGTTAAATTGTTACCTCGATGGAGAACAAACTACAACGGATCATCTGGATATTGGATAGAATCATCAAAACCTATCCAAGCTAGGACAAAATATAACAGTAGTAGAGGTGAAAACGAAAACTGTAATCAACCATCACCAACTGTTGAAATTGACCGGACCTCCTAGATACAAGTTACGGCTAGAATTGATACTGTTACAAGAGGAGACATATATTCCAGTATTTTTTCATTTATTAGTATTAAGTTCATTTTGAATAATTTAATTTCCACTTGTTATAGTTTTATTGAATGATATATCATTCAAAATTGCACGCAAGAGCACGTATGTTGAATATTTTGAATTTCTTACTTATTTGTATATCCGACTCCAGCTCTCATGTTAGATTTTTTCCATTTCGACAGATATTTAACAAAAATATTACCGAATTTCATCTACAGTTTTGTCTGGTTGAAACATATGTTTCTTTGAATGAAGTTTGAAAACTACATGTGAAACTTCCGAGTGGAATCGGCTCAACGATTTAGGCATGGAGTTTATATATAAAAAATGTTCCTGCTTCGGATATACCCTCCCAAAATAATCCCGAAAAAAATTAAACTAAGATTACAATTCATTATTTTTCTACTCGTCGTTCTGAAGTGGAAACACTCCTGACAACAATGACACTAACTTATCTACATTTGAATATCATCTGAGAAATGTTACATGATGAATATCTACGGCGTGATATGCTCGTCAGATCCCCGTTTCATGACTAGACATTTGGTGGCATGTATTGGAGTTTTTAAAATTTCATTAAATGAAAGCAAGGATAGATTCCATTGACAGGCTGAGTGAACACGAACATTTCTCTTAAATGAAACTTCAGTGACTTATCCTACGTATCTGTCGAGAGGCAGATTTCAAGTTCTGATCTTATCAAGTGAGCAACGCAAATAGATCTGCTCTTATATCCAACCAGTTGAAAACGAATATAATTGCCTTCATATAGCAGCTGCACATCTATTCTCACTAGAGCATACACAACAATCAAGTGAAAGTTAAGATCCCAATAAACAAAACAAATCAAATCGCTGGACATCATTAGGAATGTATGGCCTAGCAAAATAGCTAACTGTCAGCAGATTTATTGAAAATCGAAACTGATGCCTCGTCATCGGGTGTAGAATACCAGGTGACTTAATCTCAAAAGTTTCAATATAAATTGAAACGAAATTGGTAGACCACAGGCGGAAAACAACCACTTTCCTAACAAATACCACCACGCAGAACGTTGGATGATATTCATCTGAAAATCCATGCGAACTTCCATATAAATGGAAATTTATTGCAAATATTTCTTTCTGGTGAGCTCGATTATGTTTGATTTATGTCGGGTCCGCCTAACAATCCGCATACCAGTTTCAGGCTTCTTGACCCTTATCAATACGGAGTAGTCACCAGCCAGAGATCCGGAGAGCTCTGGCCGAAGCGACATACAACATAAACAAAATCACCAACAAGCCTATAACATCTTTAGGAACGCCGGAAAAGATAACTTTTAACCGGCGGTACCTAGTGACAGAAAGAAACACTCCATACATTTCTCCTACCTCCATAGGATTCTGAATGAAAGATTCCTTCTCAGTAGGAGTGGCTGAGTTGCTCGACTAGCATACATGTTGAAGAAAAAAGCCAAGTGAAGTGGAATAAATGAGAAATAAAGTGCACAAAGTCATCTTCACAAAAGATTCAATATAAATTGAAACAAAATTGGTAGACCTAGCAAATACCACGCAGAACGTTGAATGATATTCACCTGAAAATCCATGCAAACTTCCATATAAATGAAAATTTATTGCAAATGTTTCTTTCTGATAAGCTCGATTATGTTTTATTTATGTCGGGTCCGCCTAACAATCTGCATACCGGTTTCAGGCTTTTTGGCCCTCATCAGTACAAAGTAGTCACCAGATCCGGAGCCGAAGCGAGACACAATATGAACAAAATCACCATCAAGCCCAGAACATCTTTAGGTACGCCGGAAAAGATAACTTTTAACCGGCGGTACTCAGTGACAGAAAGAAACACTCCATACATTTCTCATATGACTCAATTCAATCTAAACACATTCACGACTTTTTCTGACCAGTTATTACATAGATGCACACGCACTGAAATGAGAAATCAATTTCAGTTGTGGAATATAGGCTGAACAGGGCTTGTGGGTCAGTGGTACCAGCGTCGGTCTTGTGTCCACTGTTTCCACCGTCTTGGGTTCGACTCCCGCAGCTGGTGAAAATTTTTTCAAGGCCCCAAGAATGGTTTCGGATCTCACTATGGAAGGTAAGGCCTCTGTAATCTTAACTCGTACCATTAACCTCTGAGGGTTGGTCAAACAATTAAGGAAGCGGTAAAAATACAATATCATAAACTTCGACTTGAAGTTGTCCCGCTTCTGTGAAACACCCTGCACAGTTGTGAATACTTTTGAGAAAGCCCATTTCACTAACTGAAGTAAAATTTCTCTGTATTGTTTGGTTTTCAAAAAACCGGAGAAATATGCTCTGAATGGACACACGGTAAATAATCGGAGATACTTCAACCAAAGTGGTATCAGTACGTCAAACACAATGGAAGGGACCAAGAGAGTCAACGATGAGTCAGTTTTTCAATGTTATCAGTACGAAACATGATTTTGGATCTATCGAAGTCATTCAGTTATACTTTCTTAGTGGTATGCACTGGTGAGTATCGTTGATTAGTAATTTCGCAAAGATAAATTTCTGAAATAACATATTGTTATATCATCCATTTTTTATGACTAAGGAAAAAATACAAATGATTTGTGCACTCTTCTACTGCTGCATATTGTGTGCTCTCAATAATTAACTGAATATATACCTGGAATATAAGGCTACTCAATCTGGCTTGTCATAGTATGATATACAGTATGGAACTTCCGGATGAAACACATTATTATTGTGCATATTTATAAATATCCCGGAACAAGTCAATTCTGATTTGTTGAAAATATAAACAGGATGTTCATAAAATCAGATGTGGAATCATCTGCGACTGAAAGATGAACTTTAGTCACTATCTTCCATCGTCAAGATAACCTCTTGTGGGGTATTTATGTTTATATTTTCAACAAATCAATCTATCATACCCCATGACAGGTTTCAATGTCAGAAAACACTAATTTCAAAGTGTCTCTCCAAAAGAAATGATTCTAACTTTTTTCATCTTTGCAAAGTGAGATTGCTTCTTGAAAATGTGTTTTCCATTTCTTCCGGTCTTTCTGATGATCGTGGAAGCGTGAAATAGATTTTCGTCTACAAAAATGTATTGAAGACCTAGTGAACGCGATGTCTCTCCTGCGTCAATGTAACCAATGATTTCTGATATGAGTACTCTCTTTTGGAAAACATTCTTCTTTGCCTCATTCATCTTTATGAGTTCTTAATTAAGACTGGAACAGAAGATCAAATAACTATCTGAATGAAAATGCAAATTTTCAATTTCAGATTTTTTCTTTTGAGTTAGGGCCTCTTCAGAATATCTATCAGATGTAGTTCAATGTCCAGCGTGGCTTCAGCCGGGGAAGAAGTTGTTTTCTGTAAGACATTCACAAAAAATAACTTCATTTTATTCGTGGATTTTTCAATTCACAGAAGAATATTTCTATCAATATTTAATTGAGAATGTTTTCCTTTTCAAAGTCAATTCTGAATTGTGAAATTACATCCTGCAACATGGAAATTTCATCCCCAAAGTAAACTCCCTACGATTGACAGTTGCCACCCCATATTTTTAAATTTGAAGTAGATGCTTGTTATATATCCTTTCGAAGGAATTTTCAATCTCTATCTAATCAACGAAATTTCCCACACCAAACTATAATGATTTGTTTGGAAATGTGAACAGGGTGATATAACCTCCTGGAGGTATTCATTTTGGAAAAAGGTACATTCTCAATTAAATATTGGATAGAAATATTTTTCTGTGAATTGAAAAATCCACGATAAAAATTGAGTTATTTTTGTGAATATCCAACAGAAAACGAGTACTTCCCAGGCAGAAACCACGCTGGGGATTGAACAACATCTATCAGATGTACTTTCTATTCAATATTCAATTGAGAATGTTTTCCTTTTCAGCAAACTAAAATTTCAATGACTAATAGGATTCCGTGCTTGATAATTAGAAAGCAAGCAGAAACCATTTCCGTGTTTTCATTTGACAGTATCTTCTAGAAATAAAACAAAAACTTATCAACATTCTCCATAGTTGACAATAGCGAGTGTGTGTGTTGTGTTTTCACTGTTTCTGTGTTTTTCAACTGCAATAAGAGATTATTCAACATACCTGAAAATAGTTGGTTACGGAGATAGGCCTATTTCAAGAAAAAATTCCTGGTTGCCGCCTGTATCACAGCCGAAAATTAATAGAATTACGCGAACGTGGACATGCACGAATGATGAAAAAAGAACCTCCCAATGCACTGGATAATTATGTCAAATCGAATATAATGCTCGATTTTTTAGGAAACAGCATTGAATGTAAGCCATTTCGAAACTGTCTGCAAATTAAAAAATATGAAAAATATGAATATATATATATACTTCCCAAGCGAACTCTCAAATTCCGAGTGAAATGATGTAATTCCAGCGGGATGGATTGCCAAATCATTGTCTGGTAATACCGTTACTTAACATTCCCAAATAGTGCGATAGGGGAGCAAGGATTGCTAGACTGGCCAGCACAATTACCTGATCCCAATTAATTAGATATACATGTAGATATGTGGGTGGTTGGTATACAGAACAAAACCTTACTTAGACAAGAATAACAGTGCTTGCGAATAGACAATCGTTCGAAATTTGCTTCAAATATTTTACAAATAAATTAGTTCAACTATTAATTGCAGCAGACTTTCAACTCCGTTACTGATTCTGGTCGAAAAGTAGATTTTTTGTGGTAAAAAAGGTTCGCATATTATTTGTACTTTGAAATGTGCTTTGTGTTTTCTTTTTTTATACCTTAGTTATTTTGCTGGAGACTCCAAATAGCATTTCATTTCAATCTCAGTCTAATAGTGACGTTAATCATATCGATACTTTTGACAGTTGTCATAGGTTTCAGCATTCCTTTATGATTTTCAAATGCCTCGTTCTCGTCTTTAAGAAGAAAAAACCAAAGCAATTTCAATTTACGCTGAAGCTAGGCGTAATTACCATGAAGCAGAAAGAATATCTAATGAGCGCTTCCCAAATAATCCCATATCTCGTACCTACTTGAGGGAATTGGTTAGGAAATTTCTAAGGACGGGTTGCGTAACGGGGAAAAAAGGATCTGGAAAAAAATCTATTTCAGAGGAACAGCAAATCGACATTCTGGCAGCTGTTGTTAATAATCCGCAACGAACAACGAAAACGGTAGCCATGGCCACTGTGAGAAAATATCTTAAAAAACACAAATTTCACCCATATGAATAAATTTTTTTGCATCAATTAACAGAAGACGACCCGGATGGAAGACTGCAGTTCTGTGAGGTCATGTGTGACCGCATAACCCAAAATCCCGGTTACATCAACTCTATTTGTTTTAGTGATGAAAGTACGTTTTATCTAAATGGAACAGTAAATAGACAGAATGTGCGTTATTGGTCAGACGTAAATCCACACGTTTTTCGAGAGGATCATACTCAAACTCCAGAGAAGATCAACGTATGGGCTGGTATTTTGGGTGACCATATCATAGGTCCAATATTTATGGCAGAAAATTTAACTGGGCATATGTATTTGAATATGCTTTAAAATCGGATCCATCACAGTATTCAAGAAGTAGTTGGGGCAAACCCAAATGAATTTACCATGGATGTTACCTTTCAACAAGATGGTGCACCCCCTCACTACTACAGACCTGTCTGAGAATGGCTTAACGAGAATTTTCCGGGACGGTGGATAGGCCGACGTGGCCCCAATGAATGGCCAGCTAGGTCACTTGATATGACACCTATGGACTTTTTTCTGTAGGGGTACATGAAATCTAAGGTGTACGTCACGTAGCCACAGTCACTCCAGGAACTTATGGACCGAATAACAGATGTGTGTTACAGTATTACCCCGGAAACATTTAATAACGTTCGGAATGAATTTCACAACCGACTTTTTTCTGTCAAGACGTGAACGGTGAACATTTCGAGCACTTGTTAAAATAGTTGCAATTGTTACTTGAAATTCTGTTGCAATTGAAAGTTATTTAGGTTTTTAATTTATTTGTAAAATATTTGAAGCAAATTTCAAACGCTTGTCAGTTTGAAACGGCTTGGCCGATTTTCACAAACGAAGCGGTGTTGGATGGAGAATTGGAAGGCCTTCAAAACCAGGAGCCACGTGACCCCCTTTTACATTGAAAAAAAAATGATGGTGCCCTCTTGACACGTGACCACAATCATTTGTATGCCAAAAAGTGGTAAAAGTGGTACCTTTTTACCTGAATTTCACCCGACCTCGGGGGGGGGGAAAGGACTTTTTACGTCCTCACTGTATATGAATATTGAAAGTTCGGGTTGAACCGCGTCTAGAAATTTGTCAATTTCGACGTTTCGGTTCCCATTTTGGAGCCATTTTAAAAAAAGTGGAAAAAATATATAAATATAAGTTATTGATGACAGTAAAAGAGGGAAGTGATTTTCGACTGAGGTCTCATTTTGCATACTCCTAGGTTGTAGTCACTGAGGTAGGAATGTGATTTCCCCTCAGGTCTCAGTCTGCCTACTTCTCAGGTGTTGTCACTGGGGGTCTTTCAGCTAAACAAAAGCTCTTATGCCTTCCTTGAAAAGTTACACGGTTCCAAAAATGAGAAAAGAGAAGTTTTTTTTTTCTTGAAATTGCTGAAGAGTTGAAGAAATGGCATTTCGTCGGCATGTTCTACCAATGAAGAAGCTACCTATCAATATTCTTCTAATTTTGTTGTGATATTTTAAAGCGGTGAAACATGCAACTCCTATTCCCTTTTTTACCGGAACTTTTTAACGAAACAAAATTTCTCAATTTGAAAATATGTGTTGAAAATAAAGATTCATTGCAAATCTTTTTTAAGTCTTGTGTTGTGTCCGTGAAAGCAATAGTTTCCTTTTAAAAAAATAAAATACAACATTGTGCATGAACGGATCTTCTGTAAATGGAATCGAAAAGTCACAAGTTTACAGGAGATCCGTTCGTGCACAATGTTGTATTTTAATTTTTATTGGGAAACTATTGCTTCTACGGACCCATTATAGGAGTTGAAAAAGTTTTGCAATTGATTTTTCTTTATAACACATATTTTTAATTGAGAAATTTTGTTTCGGTAAAAAGTTCTGGTGAAAAATGGAATAGGGGTTGCATGTTTCACACATTTGAAAGATCACAACAAAATTCAAAAAAATATCGTAGGCCTCTTTATTGGTAGAACATGCCCACACGATGCCATTTCTTTAGCGATTTCAAGAGAAAAAAATCTTTTTTTTTCATTTTTGAAATCGTGTAACTTTTTAAGGAAAGGCCTAAGAACTTTTGTTTGTATGAAAGACCCCCTTTTATTTTCGACAAGGAACCACCCCCTATAAACTTTCGAACTTATTCCTGTCTAAGCCCGAAGAACGTATCATCAGTTTGGCAGAACAGCTCTCATTTATGACAACTAACGATACAGACAAATGAGGGACCAAATCTATCAATGGGGAAGTGGGAATCAAAGCACTCACAACATCAAGCTTGAACGTGGCGATAATTTTTATATCATGATCAAGAAGACGACCACATGCAAGAGGATTCGAACATCATCGAAACAATCCTCCAAATGAATGGATACTCCAAGAAAACTATATATAAGAGCAGCATCCCAAATCAAAAATCAAATAATCCACATCTCCACTATTTCAACACGCATACATAACAGGACATACTTATAATTTTGGTGTCGATCATCAATATGGAACAAAAAGTTTTATTCAAGAACGAGTAGAGAAAAACTGGAAAAGATAAAAAATGTAAACTAATTGCTGAACTGATGTCAGCTAAAGACATACTAGGAGACACCTGATGAAAAACAAATGACAAATGGCGCCAACTCACAAATAAAGCTTCTCAAAGTAATGGAATAGAAAATGCATAATGTGATACATCTGTTAAGATGCAATTGACGAAGATGATACTAATGACAAAGAGGATACATATGAAAAAAACAGGAACATATGTATCTAATCGCTGAGTTGTCACTAAAGACATACTAGGGGACACCTGGCTGAAAACAGAAGACAAAACTCACCTACTGACGAATAATAATAGGCAATGCTAATATAACTGATCCGTCAAGATGCCAGCGATGAAGAAGATATAAAACTGTAAAACTGGTCACTTATATGTGATGTCTGTTTCTGTATTTCAAGCTTTAAGATTTTTGTTTCGTGCCGTTGGAGATGGAAAATAACGTCAAAGGTGTACCTTATGGTCATGCAAAAAAATCCAATCGGAAGAGAAAGATTCTACAAACTACTGTATGACAAATGGATGATGTTTTGAACTAACATATATGGCTTGTTCATTTTTCACCTATCTATTTCTGTATCAATTTACAATAGTTATGTGTGTCAAACAAAAATAAACTGGTGTCACACAGCTTCCACACAAGTTACCAACTTCAAAAAACAACAATTCGAAATCATAAGGGTTGTGTAGATAATCACAAATTTGATATGCTGGATATTTTTTTTTCAGTTCTAAAGTGTTTATATTTTTGTATATAAAAAAGTAATATTAATGGGAAATTTAGTGTCTTTATCTCGAGTATTGGGGCCTGTCCCAATCTGATTGGTACCTACATTATCGACTGTCATCTGTCACGATGCCATTCGAACCTCAACGCCGAAGAATGCCACTTCTTTCTCTTGTTGCTTGACATCCGTTTTTATCAGTTGTTATTGTATTGTGTATTCTCTTATTCAATATTTTTTAACTGAAGCAGTTCTTCAGGATAGAGTGTCCGTGGAAGATCTCTCTGCCTTTCAATTGAAGAGATGTCTTGAGTGAAGGGGTTTCAAATGTTTCCTTCTTTTTTTTCAATAGACACAGAACGAGAATTTTGGAAAAACTCTGTTGTCATTATTTTGCGCTACCAACTGTTCACATTTTCAGATACAAAATCTCTTTGAATGACACATTTGAATATATAAGCGCTTCATGAACAAAAATAATTGAATTATTATATAAAATTTGCGATTTTGTAAACAACCAAAGTCAAATAATTGCCATTGGAGAGGCAGAAGTTTTGAAGTTGTCAGCTTGTGGTGCGGAACTCCCCTATTGATATGTACTAACAAACCTCATATAAGAGGAGCATACAGGGAAAACGAAATTTATCAATTCATTTGAAAACACCTACGACCATTCTTGACATTTTTCTGGGATTATACCTTCCACAATCGGATGGATCAGGGAAACAATTGGATGGATCAGGGAATATATACAAGTGTAGAAGGGAAAATAAATTACTTTGCCCCGATAAGTTACTGCGTACACCAAATTATTTTTCATGAATTGAAAAATATTCAATTAGTCAGTAACTTATCGTATTCTTATGTTTGCCTACCAGAAAAAATTATTGAATTCGAATATTCTTCTTTATATACTCTTCTTGACGTTTTGGGAACTGTATTCGTTCCCGTTTCCGAACGGATGGAATTTTTTTTCGGTTTTTCGCTGTTTTTCTCGTAGTGTTTCTTGAACGTGACCTTATAATCCCAGAAAAATGTCGAAAAAGAGTATTCCTCCACAAAAAATAAGCTTCAAACAATATCAACAACAATTTACAGCGATTTAAAAAATCAAACGATATATACAGGGTGAGTCAGAATAAGACCGACAAACTCCGACTACAGATTCCTCATTTCGAGGTGAAAAGTTGCTGTCAAGGTATGTCCTAAAATGCATCCCCTCTGATACAGGGTGTCGAAAGTACGAAAAAAATTAAGATATAATTTGTTTTCTCCAAACTCCCTGAAGGAAAAAAAATTGAAACTTGGTACAGTAATCAAGGTCTATCAACGTGCTAATTTGAAGTTATAATTTTTTATTTTCGTAAACCAGTGGCGTAGTTACGATGGTATGTGGTCATATATTCCTTCATATTTTCTTGGGACAAGTGAATGGACAAATGAATGGAGGTTTCTGAGATAATGGAGAAAAACTGAAGATATGTGCTAAGTAGAAACATAATTTCCTATGTACAATAATCGCATAATGATAATTTCTTACAACATATCGGAATATATGTCACCTCCTGAACATTTTTTTTTCATTGTTCCTGGTAGAAAGACAGTGATATATTGATACTTACATTAGACATAATTGACAGTAACCCAAAACAGTTTGTATTATTGTCAAGTCATCTGTCATCATTTCAGTCAGTGAACATCGTTTCAAAATAGATTATTCATTTGAAGAATATACAGATATGCATTTCGTTCATGGTGAAATTATATCAACATAGATATCCAAACAGACATCATCCACATTTCACTACTTTTATAGCTGTGCATCGATGATTGAAGGGAAACGGGCTCCTTTGAATTCGGTAAACACCATTGTGGTGCGAATAGAACAAGATTACTGAAGAACAAATTCTTGGACGATTAGCAGCAGATCCTTCTACCAGTACTCGGGCTATTTCGTATCGGTACAAGTGTCACAATCAACAGTAAGTCGGGCAGCACGTGAACAACTATCGTATCCATTATAGGCGAAATGGAAGGTGATTGCCCTAGATGCTGGTGATTATGGCCCTCATAGATTTTTTTGTGAATGGTTATCGAGGATATATGAAGGAACAAACGACTTTCCTAGATATGTTCTATTCACGGATGAGGCATTTTCCATAAGAGATGGATATTTCAATAGTAGGAACAGACATTTATGGAATGAACAAAATCCGCATGGAATGTTTCGAAAAGGCTACCAATAAAAGTTTTCACTGAATATTTGTGTAGGAATTATCTAAAATCGTATCGTTGGACCATATTATCCTCTTCCTCTCCGTTTGGATGGACAGAATTACCGAGTGTTTCTTGAACATGCTTTACCTGGGCATCTTGAAGACGTACCTCTATGAAGAATATGGTATCAATATGACGGAGCACCGGCCCATTTCGTCAATTTCCTGATCAAACATTCAATGATCGGTGGATAGGTAGACGGTCCCATACATTGGCCTGCATGTTCTCCGGATTTAATGTCACTAGACACTTTTTGTGGGGATACTTCGAATCCCTAGTGTATGAAACACCTTTGGAATCTGTGGAAGATTTAACGGCAAGAATTTTACCAGCATGTACTTTAATACAGGGTACACCAGGAATATTCCAAAGCGTGCGACGATCGATGATACGGAGATGCCAATTGTGTATTGAACAAAATGGTGGTCCATTTGAACATTTGCTTTAATGCCTTGTTTGTTTCTATGTAGTGTACCCACTAAACCGTTTCTATCATTTAAGTAGATATTAATACACAATAATTGTTTTTCTTCATCAAAAACATGTTGATTGGCTAATATTTTCCTAGATAATTCAATCAGAAATGGCTTTGATAACGATACTTCAACTTAAACTTCAACAAATTGAGGGTACTTATCTTCAGTTTTTCGCAAACATTATTTCAGACCTACACACTTATCTAAGTGGAGTATTATGAATTTGAGGTCTCAATCTGTCAAATCCTAGATTGTAGTCACTTAGGTGGCGTTCAGGATTTTGTAATTCAACACACTCAGAGAAAGCTAGTGGCGAAACAAGGCGAGCAGGCAGATTGAGACCCTGGTGGCGGGTTACAAATTCCTGAACCCCACCTGAGTGACTACAACCTAGGATTTGACAGATTGAGACTTCGGTTGGAAATCATTCTCTTTCCTGAGTGACAACACCTGATCAGTAGGCAGATTGAGACCTCGGTTGGAAATCACTTTCCTCTTTCACTTTCATCAATAACTCATATTTATATATTTTTTCCACTTTTCTTGAAAATGGAAAGTCGAAACGTCAAAATTACCAAATTTCTAGATACGGTTCAACCCGAACTTTCAATATTCATAATAATCGTGACCGCGAAAACCTATTCGAATATATGAAAAAGGAATTTGTGGCATAATGGACAGATTTAAATTAAAGAAAAAAAGCATCCTCAAGCGAGACTCGAACTCGCAACCTTAAGCTTGCCGGGCTTACGCTCTACCAATTGAGCTATGGAGGCTATGAGGATCGACACCCACTCGTGAACACTTTAATTCCTTCAATTCAATGTGATGTTGGAAAATGAATAGAAAAATCAAACGTACTTATCAGTGGCCGTCGAGACCCGGTACCTATTCACCCAAACATCATCGTCGAAGTGACGATTTCAGTAGAAGTTCTAGGAAGATGATCTCCAGTCACTGATAAGATTTTAGCCAAATATATGTTGTGAAAATGGGAAATTATTGTCCGTGGGAAATTATGAAAAAGGTATTTGTGGCATAATGGACAGATTTAAATCAAAGAAAAAAAGCATCCTCAAGCAAGACTCGAACTCGCAACCTCAAGCTTGCCGGGCTTACGCTCTACCAATTGAGCTATGGAGGCTATGAGGATCGACACCCACTCGTGAACACTTTAATTCCTTCAATTCAATGTGATGTTGAAAAATGAATAGAAAAATCAAACGTACTTATCAGTTGCCGTCGAGACCCGGTACCTATTCACCCAAACATCATCGTCGAAGTGACGATTTCAGAAGAAGTTCTAGCAAGATGATCTCCAACCACTGATAAGATTTTAGCCAAATATATGTTGTGAAAATAGGAAATCATTGTCCGTGAGAAATGATGAAAAAGGAATTTGTGGCATAATGGACAGATTTAAATTAAAGGAAAAAAGCATCCTCAAGCGAGACTCGAACTCGCAACCTTAAGCTTGCCGTGCTTATGCTCTACCAATTGAGCTATGGAGGCTATGAGGATCGACACCCACTCGTGAACACTTCAATTCCTTCAATTCAATGTGATGTTGGAAAATGAATAGAAAAATCAAACGTACTTATCAGTGGCCGTCGAAACCCGGTACCTATTCACCCAAACATCATCGTCAAAGTGACGATTTCAGTAGAAGTTCTGGGAAGATGATCTCCAACCACCTATAAGATTCAAGCCAAATATATGTTGTCAAAATTTGGAATTATTGTCCGTGAGAAATTATGGAATAGGAATTTGTGGCATAATGGACAGATTCAAATTGAAGAAAAAAAGCATCCTCAAGTGAGACTCGAACTCGCAACCTTGAGCTTTCCGGGCTTACGCTCTACCAATTGAGCTATGGAGGCTATGAGGATCGGCACCCACTCGTGAACACTTTAATTCCTTCAATTTAATGTGATGTTGGAAAATGAATAGAAAAATCAAACGTATTATCAGTGGCCGTCGAGACCCGGTACCCATTCACCCCAACATCATCGTCGAAGTGACGATTTCAGTAGAAGTTCTAGGAAGATGATCTCCAACCACTGATGAGATTTTAGCCTGATATATGTTGTGAGAATCGGAAATTATTGTCCGTGAGAAATTATGAAAAAGGAATTTGTGGCATAATGGACAGATTTGAATTGAAGAAAAAGAGCATCCTCAATCAAGACTCGATCTCGCAACCTTGAGCTTGCCAGGCTTACGCTCTACCAATTGAGCTATGGAGGATATGAGGATCGACACCCACTCATGAACACTTCAATTCCTTCAATTTTATGTGATGTTGGAAAATGAATAGAAAAATCAAACGTACTTATCAGTGGCCGTCGAGACCCGGTACCTATTCACCCAAACATCATCCTTTTTCATAATTTCTCACGGACTGTAATTTCCCATTTTCACAGCATATATTTTGCTAAAATCTTATCAGTGGTTGGAGATCATCTTCCTAGAACTTCTACTGAAATCGTCACTTCGACGATGATGTTTGGGTGAATAGGTACCGGGTCTCGATGGCCACTGATAAGTACGTTTGATTTTTCTATTCATTTTCCCACATCACATTAAATTGAAGTAATTAAAGTGTGCACGAGTGGGTATCGATCCTCATTGCCTCCATAGCTCAATTGGTAGAGCGTAAGCCCGGCAAGCTTAAGGTTGCGAGTTCGAGTCTAGCTTGAGGATGCTTTTTTTCTTTAATTCAAATCTGTCCATTATGCCACAAATTCCTTTTTCATAATTTCTCACGGACAATAATTTCCCATTTTCACAACATATATTTGGCTGAAATCTCATCAGTGGTCGGAGATCATCTTCCTAGAACTTCTACTGAAATCGTCACTTCGACGATGATGTTTGGGTGAATAGGTACCGGGTCTCGACGGCCACTGATAAGTACGTTGGATTTTTCTATTCATTTTCCAACATCACATTAAATTGAAGGAATTAAAGTGTTCACGAGTGGGTGTCGATCCTCATAGCCCATACCTCAATCGGTAGAGCGTGAGTCCGGCAAGCTTAAGGTTGCAAGTTCGAGTCTCGCTTGAGGATGCTTTTTTTCTTTGATTTGAATCTGTCCATTATGCCACAAATTCCTTTTTCATAATTTCTCATGGACAATAATTTCCCATTTTCACTATATATATATATATATATATATATATATTATATATATATATATATATATATATATATATATATATATATATATATATATATATATATATATATATATCTATATGTATAATATTGAAACTGAATAATTTTTCATTTTATCACATCAACATTGACAGTTTGAATACTCTAGTTTCGGACATCCATCGTATTGATGGGTTTGATAGGTTTCCACGACGTTTCAATCGCCTGTACCTGAAATCATCTTCAGTTGAATACTAACCTTCTTGGTCTTTGATAGGTCTATCGGTTAATATGGTGCATTTGATTTTGCCGTGTGCAGTGGTGCGTGTGATTCCGTGCATTTGTTCATGAAGTTTTGCGCCTCTGCAATGCACCAGAAATAGCAATGAGCGGTTTCCATACGTTCCTGATCTCAACGCTTGGCGTCATTGGATTCGATGTAGGTGGCCCCCTCAAATTTACGTTTGAACCAATACTCCTCTTGATGTAGAATGCTTGCCCCGTCCCACAGAATTCGATGGTTGTGATATATGTTTATTTGGTCGGTCTTTTCATATGCACACTCACTGTGTCATTGAAATGATTACTGTTATGGTAACAAATGTTAGGAAATGGATTATACTGTTGTTGATTTTCTTGAATGTTTGTCATTAAAGTATTTCTACAAATTCCTCCGTTTCATTAAGATTCTCCAAAATGGAGAAATATATTACATTTGGCGACGAGTAATTGGTATTGTGGGCAAGGCGCTCTGTCACTGTTGAAACTCTAGAAGAGTCAATAGAATCCATTATGGAAGGAGAAACAAGTCAAGTTTTGAGAGGTTAAATTGGATCCCTGTCCGAGTAAAGATTGAATGAAGATTGGTCTACTTATGAAGGAAGAATGGATCAATATTCGTTTGCCAATTATGTGGAAAAGAATAAGGAAGTACGGTACTACTAACTTTCATTGGTGAGGAAGCTTACAAAATATTAAGAGATTTTTGCGATCCAAATTTACCGAAAGATAAATTATTTGAAGATCAATGTGCAATTCTAAAAAGTCAGTTTTCTACAAGAGCCTCTGTATTCAAAGAAAGAATAGCATTCGAAGAGTTGAAACAATCAGGAAACGAATCGGCAGGGCAATGTTATGCCAGACTAAAGAATAAAGCGATCGAGTGTTATTTTGGAAATTCATTGCAAGATGTTCTTGAGGAAAGATTTGTATCTGGTACGAAGGAAGGAAAAATCATCGACATAATTTGCGAAGAAGAACATACTCCAACTTTGGGAGCAATAGTGAAACTAGCATTGAAGAAAGAATCAACCAATCTTCCTATTCCAAATCCTCCTTTTTCCGGTTGAACAGAATCGGAACAGAAAGAAGAAATATGGGTTTGGAAAAGAAAAGAAGTCAAGAAAAAGGAACTATCAAAGAGGAAGGTATAAGTCCCACTTGCAAAATATGCGGAATGGGTAACCATTATTTCGCGAAATGTCGTTATAAAATAATATGGTTATATATATAAATGACTTGGAAATTTGGGTCTGTCATTTCAATAATATTTTTTGACATCAAAGATTGTGAGATCCCAAGGGTCAGATTCTTGAATGTATTATTTAATAAGGAGGTTATATAAAACAGTCATGATTGAAATGTTACTAATAATATATATATATATATATATATTTATATATATATATATATATATATATATATATATATATATATATATATATATATATACCTTTACTGTCTGAACTCGACTCTGGTTCGGGCATTTCAATCCTTCCTGAAAGTATTTATAATATCTCTACTTTGCAGCAAACTTCTGTTTGACTTAGAACCTATGATGGAAACGTTATTATTTCAAAAGGGGAAATTTTTTGAAAATTTAAAAAAAAATTTTTTTTTTAATGAATGTTTTCTATTTGAAGAGGTACACAAAATTGAATTTGAGAGATTGAATATATTATTAGGCAGGTATAATGAGTTATTTAAAGATGAATTAGGTTAATATCGATTTGGAAAGGTTGAACTGAAAGTTGCGGACAATGTTAAGCCTATATTTTGTAAACCACGGCCGCTGCCACTGGTTTTCAAAGAAAAGGTTGATGAGGAACTGGACGAGTTGGAAAAGAAAGGGGTGATTTCTTCCATTCCGGATTCAAAATGGTGAACACCTTTAGTACTGGTTCCTAAAGAAAATGGTAAAATAAGATTATGTGCTGATTATGAGGTTACTATCAATAAATAAATACAGGATGTTGAACATCCGTATTGAAGAAATTTTTGCTGCTTGACAAGAGGAAGAACGATTCACAAAATAAGACTTTACAAACGCGTATAACCAGCTTGAACTAACGGAAAGTACCAAAAAAAACTGTTGAGGTGGAGTACACATAAAGGAATTCATCAGATGAATCGGTTACCTTTTGGCTCAAAACCAGCATATTCAATATTTCAAAAAACAGTCGAAAAAGTATTGCAAGAAGCAAAGGGCGCAATGAATTTTCTAGATGACATAGTAGACACAGGTGAAACCAGGGAAAGTCATTTAAAAATTTAGAGGAAGTTTTTAAAAGACTCTCTGAGGTAGGTTTTAGGTTGGATTTGAAAACAAAAAACAGGGGAGGATTAAATATTTGGGCCATTTGAGAAAATAAAAACTATGGTTGGAGCTCAATGACCTAGAAATATATCAGAAATTGAATCTTTCATAGGTATGATAAATTATTAGAACCTCTGTATAAATTATTGAGAGCAAATAGTCCATTTACTTGATCAAAAGATTGCGAACAAGCATTTATAGAATCAAAAGCTGATGTATCTTCTGAACATTTTGATCCTACCAGTAATGAAGTTAGTGTGTGATGCATCAAAAGTGGGAATTATTTCAGTTTTATTACATGGTATTGAAAAACTGATTAGTTTTGCTTCTTGCTTTTTAAATAAAAGTGAAATGAATTACTCTGTAACTCACAAAGAGGCACTTGCGATTTCTTGGGGAGTACGTAAATTCTATCAATATTCGATAAGAAATAAGTTTATTTTATGTTCAGTCCATAAACTATTAATAGCTTTACATGAGGAGACAAAGGGAATTCCTCAAATGGCAGCTGGGAGATTGCGAAGGCGGACAATTTCCCTCAGTGGTTTTGATTATACTTTTCATCATATGAGATGTTATAATAACAGTGGAGCAGACGGCTCATCAAGATTTCCTATCAGAAATGATGTGGATACACCTAAAACGAAATTTTATTATTTTCATATTTTGATCGAAGGAAAATTACCTACCTATAAACTCTGATCATATTAGACGAGAAACCAGGAAAAATTATATCTTGGGAAAAATCTATTTATATTGTTGACCAGAAGAAGTTTCAGATGAAATAAAACCATTTTTCAGGTGAGCTTTGGAAATAAATATTGATAATGGTATGCTTATGTGTTGATACCTGAAACATTCAGAAAACAACTTCTAGATTGAATTCATGGTGCTCATAATGGAATAGTCAAAATAAAATCACCTGCCAGACAATATTTTTGTTGGCCAAATTTGGATAAAGAAATAGAAGAATATGTAAAAAATTGTAATCCATATATGATGTTTGCCAAAACACCTAACAAAGTACCTTCATTGAAATTCGATTAGGGTAAACTTGTATTCGATAGAATACATATTGACTTTTTGGGTCCTTTCAAAAGTAAAACTTTTCTCACAATAACTGGTTCTTATTCAAAATGGCCAGAAGTATATGACATGGATAAAATTGATTCTTCCAGCACGATAGGCAAACTTCGGGATTGTTTTTCACGACATGGGTTACATAATACGATTATATCTGATAATCGAACTTTTTTTGTATCTAGGGAACTCGGGGACTTTTGTAAATACAATGGTATTTCACATGTTACTTCTCTTTCTTATCATCCTGCAACGAACGGAGCAGCTGAAAACAGTGTTCGATCATTCAAAAATGGCTTTTTCAAGACAAAACAAACAATAGAAAAATCGAATTTAAACGGTTTTCCTTCACATAAAGGATTCAATATAAAATTGAACCAGAGAAAGGTAGATCTCAGGTGAAAAACAACTACTTTCCTGGCAAATACCACGCAGAACGTTGAATGATATTCACCTGAAAATCCATGCATACTTCCATAAAATATCAATGGACATTGAATGCAAATGTTTCTTTCTGATAAGCTCGAATTCGATTTTTCTATTCATTCCACTTCACATGGCACTTATCTCTCAAAACAAACAATGTTCATGATATTTCAACTTTAATTAATAAGTACTTATTTTCTCACCGCAACACTCCTCATTGTGAAACGGGAGAAACTCCTTCGAAGTTGATGTTTTCTCATAAAGTGATTTTTTTAACTCGCCCAGGAAAAACCTAGCGATAGACAAATCAAGTATCACAAGGTGAATAGAAGTGTAAATTTTGAGGAGGGAGAGGAAGTTTATGTGAGAAAGTATAGAAATGGAAGCTCATCTTGGACAAGAGCAGTGGTTAAAAAGAAATAAGGTGGGCAAAATTATGATTTTATTACAGTAGATGATGATAGATTGGAATAGAAGAGGCCTGCAAATCAAACGGTGAAATTGAGACAATTTTTTTGTGATTTTGATAAAGGATGCTTCTGATGTAGATATTAAGTAGGTAGAAGACAGTAGAAAAGATGAGAATAATGGAGAACACTCAGTATTACCTTCAAATTCTAATAGAAGTACTCTACAGGAAGGAGATTCAGGTAATATATCTAATGTTGCACTTCCATCAATTGGTATAATAGGGGACATACCTTATAGACAGGTTAAACCACCTGCACGCTTGAATTTATAAAGAAAAAATGGATATAATGTACAATATTGAGGGCGAAGGTGTGATATATGTTTATTTGGTCGGTCTTTTTATATGCACACTCAGTGTGTCATTGGAATGGTTATTGTTATGGTTACAAATGTTGGGAAGCGGATTACACTTTTGTTAATTTTCTTGAACGTCTGTCTTGAAAGTATTTCTACAAATTCCTACGTTTCATTAAGATTCTTCAAAATGGAGTAATATATTACAAAGGTCAAGATCTGCTTCCAAGTGGCACTACTTTACGAAGTTTTTTCACCAAGACCAAACCTGGTAACAGTACCGAAACCAGCAAAATTTCTAATCACGAAGTTTATGTGAACGAGAAGATTCCTACTTCGGAGAGACGAAGTGGCCAATATAAAAAAAAAACACGAAGAATAGAGTCAAAGCGGCATTAAGGAAAGCATTGGATCAAACACAATTTCAAGTTGGTCGCCTACATCGAAGCCAAAAACGCTCTCAGTCAGCCAAGTGTTGAGATCAGGAACGTATGGAAACCACTCAGTGCTCTTTCTGGTGTTAAATTTCACGCTCCACAGTAACGCGCAAAATCATACGCAGTTCTGCACATGGCGGAATTACATGCACTACTCCACCGACAGCCCTATAAAAAACTGAGTAGCACGTCACTATTCAATAGGGCTGTCGAAACATCCGGTCTTCCTGATGATCGTGGAAGCGTGAAATAGATTTTCGTGGACAAAAATGTATTGAAGACCTAGTGAATGTGATGTCTCTCTTGCATCAATGTTACGAATGATTTTTGGTGAGTACTCTTTTTTGGAAAACATTCTGCTCTGCCTCATTCATCTTCATGAGTTCTTAATTAGGACTGGAATAGAAAATCAAATAACTTTATGAATGAAAACGCAAATTTTCAATTTCAGATTTTTTCTTTTGACTTAGGGTCTTTTCAGAATATTTATCAGATGTAGTTCAATGTCCAGCATGACTTCAGTCGGGGAAGTAGTTGTTTTCTGTTAGACATTCACAAAACATAACTTAATTTTTATCGTAGATTTTCCAATCCACAGAAAAATATTTCTATCAATATTCAATTGAGAATGTTTCCCTTTTCATCCTGACAACCTTCCAAACATATTATTTCGATGGACAACCGAACCGAGAGTAATCAACCTTTGAACGAGTTTTCTTTTTTTTTCAATTTGTTTCCAACTTCGAAGGAGGTTGAATTTAAGAATGAAATTTTCGCGTTGCAAAATGTTATTTCAGAATATAAAATTGACGTGTTTTGGGATTTTCGTTCCATACTATATACAAATTCAGTAGTGGAATTCATTACACAGAGGAAAATTCCAGATTATTATTTCATTTTACTTGATGCTGATATGGTCCTCATGAAACCATTAGCATTAATCAGGGTTGGTTAAATAGAATAATGATATCAATAATGTTCAGGATGATACCTGCGAAACCGGCAATACTGTGAATATTTCAATTTGGAAAAAAAATGTCGATATAATAATAGGATGATTATCGACAATCTGATTTATTTTCAGAGTGAATTTTATCAAATTATTACCATTATCATTGCAAATATTCTATCTCTGATAATGGAAATCACAAACTGATTATCAGTATCAACAAACCTATCAAGATGATAATTGTATTGATTGAAGTATCTAGTAGGTGAGAAGCAGATTTTGTTTTGTGAACATAAACAGTTTCGACAGTTGTCTACCTAGTCTTATTTTCACGTTTTTCAGTCATCAAAATTAACAATATTATTCAAAAAACATGTACATGCATATTACGGATTCTGAGTTTGCAGATATGTATTACATTTATGGGCTTGTTGATGGTAACGCACTGGAAGCCAGAAGGTTGTATGAAGACCGCTTTCCAAACAAAAATATTCCGGATGCACGAAGATTTTCGAACATTCATAGAAGGTTGTGCGAAAAGGAAAGTTTTGAGTATAACGTACTGTAAGAACACCATAAATGGAGGTAGTGGTTTTGAATTCAATTGAGGTAGATCCCGGATTGAGTACACGAAAAATGGGGAACAATTTGAATACCTCACATATTTTTGTTTGGAAAATTCTCCAAAACTTTTTATTATATCCCTACTCTATCCAACGGGTTCAGGCGCTACTCGCTCACGACTTTCCATTACTGATTAACTTTTGACAATGGTTTCTTCAAAAGAGTATGAAAATCCATTATTTGATACTGAAATTTTATTCACCGATGAGGCCATTTTTCCGAAAATGCCATCCAAAACTTTCCCAATAATCATTTTTGGGCTGAAAAAAACCGGCATGCAATCTTGGAATTCCGTCACCATGAGCAGCTTTCCGTTAAAGTGTGGGCTGAAATATGTGGTGATTATTTAATTGGACCGAATTCTCTTCATGCAGGGTTGAATGGACAGTTTACCGAAGAAGAATTGCCCGCTTTGATGTTCCCATTTCGGTAAGGAATCGACTGTGGTCGCCAGCGCACTTCATTGCTCTGGAGCGCCAATATTTAAACCAAAACTACAATAATCGCTGGATAGATCGCGGAGGACCACAGGCATGGCCACCTAGGTACCCGGACCTCAATATTTTAGATTTTTTCCTGTGGGGTCATCTTAAAACAGTGGTTCACAGCATACCAATTCATACTGAAGAGCAGTTGAGAAATCGCATCATAGTTCATTGTGAAACTATTGGAAATAGTCCCGGCATTTTCCGAAGAGTCCATGAGAAAAACACCAGAGGCATGCATATTTGCAGGAGGTTCACATTTGGAACATCTGATTTGATTCATTTCTTTGTGCATTCAGCGTAATTTCATGTTAGCATTCCAAAATGTATTTAGATTGCTTTAATTGTATAATTTTCCCGTTTGAAAATTATTCTCTTGAATAAATTTTTGTTTGAAGTTAGATAAAGTGGTCTAGCGAGATGCAAATGTTTGAATTTTATTTTTTTATGCGAAAACCGTACGTCATACGAAAAAAAAATCAGGAGACCAGATTTGCTCAGAAAAATTAATTATACGCGTCGACTAGAGAACCTCCTCCTTATTGAAAAAATCAAACCGACGAAATACGGAACTGAAAAGTAAAAAATAAAATGAATCTTTTTGGTCTCAATAACTGAGCTCCTAAACTAATGTAAGTAACTAATTTTGAATCAGCGCCAAACAAACAAGCAAATGAATTAGGTCAGGCGTAAAATGATGGCATCGAGTTGGGCGGTGACATTCTAATAATTTTTTCGAAGAAATTTAATGATCTTCGTTGATTGTTTGTTTGGCGCCGACTTTGAATTAGTTACTTACATTAGTTTAGGTTCCTAGTTATTGAGACTAAGAGGGTTTATTTTATTTTTTACTTTTCAGTTCCGTATTTCGTCGGTTTAATTTTTTGTTAAAAAGTTTTTATTTTTCAATTTTTTGTGGCTGAAATCTTCTTATTACTAACTGCTTGTTTCTTGATCACTTCCAAAATACTTACTTACCCACCTTACTTCAACTATTACCAGTTGAATGATATGATTATCTACTTCTACTATTCGTTTTAATATAAATTATTTTTAGTGTTCTGGTTAGTTTATTTCATTACTTTGTATATCATTCCATCCTCTCATAGAATATAATGATTGTGATAATGATACTAGCGATCTGTCATTGTCAACTACATATGTGTGCCAATGTTTACAAGTGAAAAATCAATTACCCCCCATTTTTCTACCCGTGAGGGTGGATAATTCCATTTAAAATCAAAACATGATCAACTATGAGGTATACCCTATCCGATAAAAAAAGAATAATCCAAATCGAAGATCCCAGTACAAAGTTATGCCTGATAGAATCGGTTAACGGACTAGAATTCAGAGGGTGATTGATCATTATCCTTCATTTCGCTACCCTTAGGGATGGATTTCATCTTTCAAATTCGAATGGGACCAACTTCGAAGTACACCACTAAAAAAAAGAATTATCGGAATCGGACGTTTCAGTGAAAAGTTATGCGTGATCATACATAAAAAAATGATAAAAAAAATATACGCGTCGACTAGAGAACCTCCACCTATTTGGTTTCGTCGGTTAATAAAAACTAGTTTTTACTTACAGAAAAAACAGTGGCGTATCACTGTTCTCTTTGAAATAATTCAGTGCAAATCCCGCACGAACGCCACTGGCACAAATAAAAAATTATGCTGTACAGCAGAAAATGCCTTCTGATGCATAGAAGATGCGTTTTACGTTTCATAAATATATACACACACCAAAGTTACCATAAAAAAAGTTTTTTTTCTTCAAACTTCAGCAGCATGTAGTTCAAAAGTTGAGACCTTCAGGACATATGTTTATATGGAGTTTTTTTCTCGAAATGGATTCAAGAATAACCTCCTGAAATATAAGCATGTTATTAAGAAACACCCTGTAGTCAATATTCCACCAGAAATGTATGGAAATGAAATGGATTATCAAAACCCTCCAGAATAACACTCTCATATCATAAGGAACTGCAACCAATTGATGAAACCATGATACAGGCTAACCAGATCGAAAAAAACAATTTCAATATGCACCTATATCATAATTTACCCACGGATATGAAAATTTTTTAAAAGAAAATTAACTTTTTTTTACACCGGCGTTCCTTTTTTAGTGAGAGATATTACATTGGAATTGTGATATTGCGCTCTCATCCTTTTCTCCAGAAAGTCTCGAGAAAGTCTCCCCCAATCTGACACCCTTGGGAGTGTACCAAAAATGTAGCTTCTCCATTGTCCTTCTGTCTCGTTTTCACTCTGAATGGAGCAATTTCAGCCAATAATAATTTTTCATTCATATTTTATAAATATACAGAATTGTAACTGACTTGCACTAAACATTTTTGAAATATAACGTTGCTAAATAAATCTATCTATCTTTGAAAATATAATTAAAGATAATGCTCTTAACTGCTCTGGATATTCGAAACGGAACATAATTATTGTTGATATAGTATTATACCCATTTGAAGTAGCTATTGTGTAGGGGAACACGTGTCGTGGTTTTTCAAAAGCAATTTAGTGAAAATCAATCATTGAAGTGTCTTCAACATGGATTTTAATTGATTATTTTTGAACGAGTAATGAAGGGGCGATTTCCTTGATTATGTTGAGTTTACCTTGGAAACATTCATTGGGAATAGGGATAGTAAAGAGTCTGTGAAAAAGGTTATGAAATGATTGATGATGAAAAGTTAGTTTTTGGCAATGAGGATGGTTGTATGACTCTGGTATGATTGTGTCAGTGGCCCTTGATGTTGGATTCAATGTGGTAGATCTAGAATATTTTTTTCAATCTCATATGAGTGATCTCTATGGAATAGAGTTGATTATAAAAAAAACAGAAATTCCGTATAGTTCAGTTTCTGAGCTGTGGAATAGAAGAATGCATTCCTCTACATACCGATACCAGAAAACGATATTATTTTTGAAGATTAGGTTTTTGAAAATTATTTTCTCATGATTGCACATGAAGAGAGACGAGTTGGAGCCTATTGGTAATCCCAATTGTGTAGACAGAGTCAACTCGTAACCTATTTTCCAAGGCATTCAAAATAAAATCGCTATATAGTGGCGAATTTGGTGTTGACTTCCCAGAACTGATTGTTTTCTGTATCCCAAGTGAGTTGTTTAGTAATGAGACTGTCAAGATTTTTTTTTATTTCCGATTGGTTGCAAACTGCTGAATAAATTCAATTTCATCCTTCTTCTCAGATTTGTGGATTGAGTTCCAAAATCAAGTAGTAGTAGTAGATTTTCCAGTAGACCCAGTGACAAGTTGTATGATATATGAAGTGGTGTTGCCGAAGTGGAAAAACATTATTCCAACGAAAACAATTGAACACTAACTTATGATAAAATTTGATCAATCATAACTTTTATATCAATGCTCAATGTACTTTTTGACAAAAAATTATTCGAATTAGTGAATTTTATTTGTTTTTTTTATCAGAGTGTAGTGCCAACTTCATACTCATACGTCATTGTGGGTGATAATATATTACCATTTTTTATTGATGTACTTCCGAAAGATTCGTGGATGTGAACAAAGATGATATTCAGTTTTTTGTTATAGTTTTTATTGTAAATAGTTTTCAATTCTACACATCTCTCCCTCGATTTTAAAACTTATTAATGATCTAGATATTTCATGTTAACGAATAATAAATAATATTGGAGAATTATTAATATATTGCCCCTTCTACAATTTCATTATCAGATGGGGAAATAACATCCAGCTATTCTGCTTTATTATTTGGTACAGTGCTGACCTGGTACAAATTATGAATTCTAATAGACTGCAGCAATACAGATGGTAGAAAATTTTACTGATAAGTGAAGTTCAATCCAAGGTCACATTGTAATCCCCTCATAAAACTAATTTACCATTTACATTATTTTCACATTCCAAATCGATACTAGAAACATGGTTATCATTGATTTCTTCGAAAATATGTACAGGGTCCCTCTTCGGAAGTATTCATGTATTGTATAAACACTCCTTGTCCATTTTTCTTCCTTTTATTCAATTATCTCTGTATTTCTTCGATATGTTCTCTTTAGCGTGTTGTCAGATCAGCTACCATAAAAATCTTCCAGTCCGTGCAAAGTGTCTTTCTGTTTTTCAAGAGAATTAGTTTGCATTCAAAAATACCACCGTAATGTATGTTATAGAACATCACATATGCAGCTCTACTTTGAAGCTTATTCAATTCAATGATGATAGTTTTTTCGGATTACTTCATCCCGATTACTTTGCCTTCTAAGAGCAGTGCAAAATTAATCCATCATAAACAGCCATAATTTCGTTGCTCCCTTCAATATTTCTGGAACATTCTCATCAAAAGTGTTTATTTATTTAATTGGTTGCCACTATACAACCATCTTCATATTGATTACATTAATATTCTTCAATCATGCTAACAGTTGCAAGTACAATGTAATAGGGATCATAGTAACTTCATTAATTCATGCCAGAAGAAGGAGGATTACAGTTCAGTGAAAGTCGAGCTAGTACTTCTTTACAATCCATAAAATTGTTGAAATTTTTCAAAATGAATAACAAATCAATGAAATACCTTCTCAGCCAAGTATAATTCAATTCATATAATATGAGATTACTCTCATATAAGAAGTTCCTAGTACCTATGCCTACGAAATTCATAGTTGAGGGTGTTAATTTTTTTAAATTCTATCCGTTTGATATGTTTGTTATAAAAGGGGTTTCGAATGGTAGAGCAGTATTCCAGAATTGGTTTTAGTATTGTATTGATTAATGTTAGAATATGCAGTAATTTTGAAACTCTTGAGATGAAACCCCCAATCCGTAGCGACTTTCTGACGGTTTGTTCAATGTAGCTTTTGAATGTTAGTTTTTTATTCAGAATTATTCCCAAATCTGTAAGTTTATCGGATGCATTGACTTGATGATTATTTCCACTGGATAGAAACAAATGATCTCTACTACGTCTGAAAATTATTTGATGACATCCATTTATGTTACATGTGAGTCTGTAAGTATAACAGAAATTTAAAAAAATATCTAAATCTTCCTGCATAATATCAGAATTCAGGTTATCTATGTGAGTTTTTATATCGTCAGTATATTAGAGGGATTTGGAGAATTTGAGGCACTTTCCAATGTCATTCTTAAATGTGATGAAAAGAACCAAGGTGGTATCATTATAATTATACGCGACCATAATTTTCAAGGCTACAAACTGTGTTTTTTCCTTAATATATGACGAAAGAAGTACCAGCAAGCTTGCGTCCACCCTGAAATTTGTCAACCTTGCAACAGTTGTAGGGTGATGCACCCTGTAGAAGTCCGTGTAAATGGTCCAAGTCGAAGCCCTTTCCTCCTTATTCAAGAATCTGTCGTGAATGTAGGGAACCAGGTTAGTAGGTACTGTGACCTATAGTTTGAAATATCATTTTTATTTCTATTTTGAGGGCAAAAATATGTTTCTTGCACTTTTTTTTATTGCTAGGGCTTTTTTGTGAATATTTATTAAAACATCTGAAATTTGTTGTTTGGATATACTTTGAATGTCGCAGCCGAAGGAGAAAGTATTGTTCAGTTCAAGAAGTGATGAAGTAGTGACTGATACGTTACTGGAGAATCAGAAAAAAAATCACATTTGGATATATAATCAGCATCTTCTCTATTGTTTGAGTCCATCTAGAATTATATTAGTATGTTTTGGGTATGGAAAACCAAAAAACTTCCATATTCTTTTCATTTATTTCTTTTCATAGACAATCTTTCGTGATAATAAAAAGGTTTTATAATCGTCGCTGGATCTGCAATTCTTCCATTTTCTAAGAATTTTTTCTCTTTTATACCATACCGATTTTCTTCATGTGATTCCATCCAGCTTCGAACATTAATTTGACAGTTTGTCAGATTTAATGATTTAAAAATGACGGATTTTCATGCAAACTTGCATCCCCTTTTTCACCACCTACAGTCTCAAAGAAACCCACACCCAAATTTCCACGGTCCTTTCCCCAGTCAGACAATCAGTTACCATTGATTTTTTTTTCTGTTGATTCTTTTTTTAGGCACATACATTTGTGGAAAAGTATTGATTGATTCAAAATCGAATTCAGAAAATAAGAATCTCTGGCGGAAACTTCGAGAGCGGTACAAAGAGCTCAACTTCCAATGACTTGTGATGCAAATCTTCCTCTACGTCAGCACTGTTACAGTTATAAACATTTGTTTCAATTTAACTTGATATCACTAGGTCTGGAATTTTTCCATAAATATTATGTATACCACTGAACTGATTGAGATCGAGAAATTTTAAAAATATTCACAAGTGGAATCCGCGGCATTAGACGGGCATAAGCCAGTGAAAAAATATTTTAGGTCTATTTAATTTTTGAAAGATTGTTGTCTCCAACAAGTATTATAGTTTTTGAAAATTTCCTCAACTTTGTTATAATGATATGATATATAATTTATGTAATTTGGTGTCTTCGATAGCACTGTCATATGTTGTGTGACTAAATCATTACGCCCATCAGTCTTAACAACACCAAAGAGTTTACCGCTACCATCAATGCCCCTATCTCTTCTGAACGTTATAAAATAATGGAAAAAGTTTTTCAACCATATTTCCGTTACGCATTAGAAGTGATAATCGGCCGAACATGCTGATTGAAAAAATATGTAGTGGTAGTTCTCAAATCTCTGACATTTTGATATAATAATTTCAGTTCATCGAATTTTATGTATGGGGTCACAATATATTGATGTAATCAGTTCATCGATATGTAACTGACGCAATTTTAATTGCTAATTGAATAGTGCGGACTGAATTGAATTATTTCTTATTAGATTATTTCTATCCCTCAAAATTACAATTCGTTTGAACGATATCATTTTCTGGCGGTTTCAAATAGTAGTTTCAAATATGGAGATGAATGATTATTGAAGTATACCAGTTCATCCCTTCAAAATCTCCCTTCTTGATATCTTGTATTTTGGTTGGTAGTTGGGAAAGAAATTACGCGGTGGCATTCTTCCATATCCGACTTAGGAATGACGACATTGAGTTTAGAGGAAATGTGTTGCACAGTTTTTCCTCAGGTCCTCATTTTCTGTTTCAGGTACTCCGCAAATTTCGACATGACTTTTTCTACCTTGTTACAATTTCAGTGCATAAACTCGTAAATTATTTCTTCTATCCTGCCACATTTTCCTTACATCTTCCATATGTTGACCAAAGTCACCTATTCTCCCACCATAGAAATTCAGTGAATTCTGGAACTCCGATTTCATTGTTTTTCAAGTCACCTTGAATGTCATTCACCAAGATTTTTCCAAAACCTTGTTCTCTGATCTTTCTATGGCATAACCAAACCACCCTTGCATCGGCAGGTATATCACCGTACACAGGTCTCTCCATGTAGTGGTCGATGGAGTTTCATCTGACACTCTACTCATAAATGCTGGTGTTCCGCAAGGATCTATTCTCGCACCAACACTATTTCTACTTCACATCAACGACCTGTTGAAAGCAACTTCATGTCCAGTACACAGCTTTGCCGATGATAGTACCCTCCATACCGCTTTCTCTTCCAGGGCCCCTATATCAGCCCGTGAAACCAGAAATGAACGAGGAAGAAATGTTAATAATATAAATATGGACTTAGCAACAATTCTCGAGTGGGGATCTAATAACTTGGTAGAATTCAATGCAAACAAAACACAAGTATGTCTTTTCTCTAAAAAAGCCGATCTCACTGTGCCTAACATAACTTTGTCAGGAGTAACCATACCACTGAAGTCATCCATATCGATGCTTGGTATTACTATCAGCAATAACCTTTCCTGGGAAAATCATGTGAGGTCCATTGCCAAAAGTGCATCCCAAAAACTTGGTTTTTTGTTTCGTGCCAAGAGCTATTTCCCCCCCACTCAGCTGCTTATGATCTATAAGGCACAGATTTGACCTGTCCTGGAATACTGTTCCCATATTTGGAGCGCGGCACCTAAACATATCCTGAGGCTATTGGATTCTGTCCAAAAAAGGGCAATTCGTCTCGTCGGTGATGCCTCGCTCACAAACTCGCTCACTCGTCGGAACACCGTAGAAAAGTTGGCGATTTGTCTCTATTTTATAGATATTTTCATGGGCGATGCTCTTCTGAAATATCAACAATCGTTCCTGCTTTGGCAGTCTCTTCGAGACTAACCCGTCAAGTTCAGTCATCACACCCCTTCGTGGTCACTTTGGAGACCTGCAGAACATCACTTTCCAAAGACTCGTTCATCGAACGAACAGCGAGGCTTTGGAACTCATTGCCTAGGGAGGTGTTCCCCGAGGCATACAACCTCCAGAAATTTAAGAAGAACACCAACTCCTACCTTCTTTCCCTTGGTTCCCACGATGTTCTCTGAACATTACAGGATATCCCTTTTCATGGGAACCAGAACATAAAAAAAAACACTCGAGATAGAAGAACTTCAATGATTCTCCTGTTTATTTTATGCCTAGAGATACTAACCCAGTTTTTTTTCGATGTTTTTTTTGAAATGAATTGAAATGAGCATTCACTCGAATCCATTTGAAATCTGTTGGTTGAACATCTGATTTCGTGATTGTTTTTATCTATATCGATTCACCGTTTCTTCGCGCACACCATGATATTACTTTTATATATATTCAGAAATGTGGAACATAGTAAAACGAAATCATTTAAACTGATTCCTCTGAACAAATTGACTATGGTTTCGATCTCCGTGAAATTCTGCCCCGATTCACCAAAGGACTAATGGCAGAGCTGGTTTTTCATTGTTAGTTTTCTATTCAATCTGCGTTCTTTTTTGTCGCAAGGTGCTCCACAAAAATATTTTTTCATATGATAAAATTTACCGCATCAAAATATCAAGAATAAATTTCGGAATTTTAGGTAAGATTGTATTTTTGATTTTGTCTTCTTGAGATAATTGGGTATATTTCTGCCTATTATGGTATCCGCAACCTTCAATTTGAAAGTTTATATATGTAGCAAAAATAGTTTTGTTTTTCTATAAATGAACTTTTTTTCTCATTATTCTAGAGCGCTCACCATTGTATTACGTGTCAATAGACTGGTTTGATTTTTTTTCAATAACTTGATTTTACCTGTTTCTTCGAAAAAATATCTTGCCAAGAACATTTTGAAGAATCTTACCGGAAATCTCAAAGGATCCCTCTAGAGTTTTCAATAATCCTACGATAATCAATAATCCTACCGCTAGAAAAGTTCTCAAACAATTTCAAATAATCCCACCGATTCTCTACGAAAGTTATTCATAAGGTCCCACCAATAATTTTTTTTTATCAAAAATAAACTTTCTTCATAACCATCCCACCGGTGTCACCATTCGTGATGAACATGTCAAAAAACTATTCTTTATTTTTCTTATAAATCTATCTATCTGAAATGTCCCCAGTTTCTACAACCCACCAGTTAATATGAAAAAAAATCTATGTCATCCCAAACCATCTTCGTGAAATAGTCAATCCATTTGTCATTAGTTATCAATTTGAATGTACATATAATATTTACATATCATATGGGCTGCTGTCACCAGTGTTATAATCTCGAAAGAGCATTTCGGAACATAACTAATTTTTTTATAGAATGTCTCTATAATAGTTAAATATTGGATACTGTTAAGTTTCAGACCAAATGTCCTCCAGAACGTGTAATTTGGCCACGGTTTCACAAATGCGTGGTCTTTTTGAATAACTGTTCTCCCAAATAAAATGTATATTCTTGAACTCAGTATAACTTTCCACTTAATGTTTTGAATAACTTTTTGTCCCACACGAAATGTCCCTTCCTGAACTTATAACTTTTTCTCTCAAACCGTCTTTTTCGAACGGTACAATGAGCTTTCTCCCAATCTTCCAATTACTGTCTGCCCAAAATGAACCTTTTTCGTAACGTTAACACCCATATCAAATTCAAAAATGGAATATGACACGAAATGTTACGAAAAATTAGTCAAGATAAATTGCAAATAAGAGTTCAGAGATACTGAAGCATATTCAATAGACGAATTGTTTTGCAAAACAACAGAACTGTATTATTTTTACTATCGAAGCTCAAGACTGGTGAAGAAGTGATATTTTTTTTTATATCATTGGAACATTGTTCTTGTTCTATGTCTCATATCCATTCATTTTTTATATTTATAAATTTGGTAAAAATGTTGCTGAATATGTGATCATACCTAGAGATAGTTGTAATTCTTTTTTATTTTTTGGAATCGACATGCTTTTT